>NQII01007201.1:0-18693 GCA_002778355.1 Clitarchus hookeri
CATGCCTCTTCTATCCCTTGGTTTTCTCATATTCCTTCTGGTCTCCTTTTGTCTCTCTTGCCTTCTACCATTCCTTCTTGTCTCCCACTCCTACCCCCTCTCACTCTCTTGCTTCTTACGCCCTCCTTCTTTAATTTCCGCGCCTGCCGCACAATCGTCTGCTGTAGGCACCCAGAGTGTGTTAAGTTATACCGTTCGCAGCTAGGAGCACAGGTATCAATGGGGCCATTTTATGCTTTGGTGATAATTTCGCCTGTAAAGGCGTGCTAGAATCGGGGAGTTTAGTTCTATTACTGGTCGCTATGAGCGATGGATTTTTTTTCTTGGTTGTTTAAGTACTTAAAAAATGCTGGAGGCATGCCGGATCGTTCCGGCACCCGTTGGGTCAGGAGCCGAGCGTCTTGACTAAAAGAATATTGCAACATCTAGGAAAGGAGGACGTTAAATGTCGAATACATATATAGTTATTACCATCCTGGTATTCGGAAAAAAAAATTGTACAGGCACCGAATTTATGTAAAATCACCATTGAATGGCTAGGAGTATAAATAAATTAAATACTAGCATCGGCCTACGCACTCCCCTGATAATAAACTTGTATTTACGAAAAAGATAATATGTGATGACGAATTCACATAGGAAAAATCTGCAGGCACCACGCGCGTGCAAGTACGCACACACACCTGTATGGGTGTAAATGGTATATAAATATAAAATTAATAGCACTTGTAGAATGACAATTCTGGTCCATGTGAGCGCTGGCAACCATTTAAAACTACATTAGCATATAACATGCAGCCACACATACACACGCCTTCACACACACACACAATTGTGTTGCGATGCACATGCTGATCATGCGTACACGCACTTCTGTATCCTAACATGTCAATGCATNAAAAATTAATAGCACTTGTAGAATGACAATTCTGGTCCATGTGAGCGCTGGCAACCATTTAAAACTACATTAGCATATAACATGCAGCCACACATACACACGCCTACACACACACAATTGTGTTGCGATGCACATGCTGATCATGCGTACACGCACTTCTGTATCCTAACATGTCAATGCATTCAGTTCGGCACGGAGCTAAGCTAGCCCATGCACGCTAGACTAGAGGCGCACCGCACACGCGTCAGGTATGCTTTAAGTCCACTTATAAGTATAGTTGGCTGTAATTTCCGAACTGTTTAAGATACAGACACCAAATTCATAACACAGACATCGTCCCGACGTCAAACAAGGCCGCGGGCGCAAGTACACCCTAAACTTACTTATAAGCATAGTTACCCACCATTTCCCACCAACCGAAGCTAAAGTCATCAAATGCATAACATAGGCATTCCCCTTGATGCTGAAGAGGGCGGTAGACAATTAGGCCTTAAGCCCTCGTAGAAGCATAGTCGGCTATAATTTCCGAACTATTTAATATATATAGTAACCAAATTCATATCATAGACACCAACCCCAGCGATGAAAAGGACCGCAGGGTCAAGTACGCCTTAGGCACTCTTATGTGCTTTGTTTACCGCCATCTCCCATCCGCCGAAGCTATTGTTAGCAAACACCTTAAGCCCTCGTATCGCGTGCACTGTGACACAAGGGCCAGCGGCCTGAGGCCCCGATAGCATGGGTAATCATTAACTACAACCACCTATACATTGGTAAAATAAAGGTGTATTTTATTGCACCAGAGCAAGGTGTAGGTAGTCACTGGTTATATTAAAACATGTACGAGTTAATACAAACAAACAAGAGGGTCGCAAGGAACCGCATGTGAAATATATGATAACATACTGAACTTGGTGAATCGGGCACGTTACTATAAAAAATACCCGTTGGTTCTGCAGACAGTAATAGTAATATCAACGTTACCAGTGCACCAAGAACTTTGGTAAAAAGCTGGAATGCTCGATGACATTAAAAAAAACATGTTTACAAGGATCAAACTCAAAATAAATTCTACAATATGCCAAGTGCGATACACATTATGCGACTTTTAACGATGGTGTTCCTTTGCTTGCTACGAAACAACATACATTTAAACCATTACTCGCACAATAGAGACGACACTGCCATGCGCTGATGCAAACAGATATAGAAAATAATACTAAAAGCAAATCGTTATAAGCATTTACCAACCAATGAATATTGCTCGAGCATTGAGCACTGTACGTTAGGTAACGCAAAAAAATTACCACTGTGAAGTGCGGGAACGATATGGACAGCACATCTACACACTGATGCAAACATACATAAAAATTAAATGTAAATGACAAAAGAGTTATTTGAACTTACCAACCATTGCAATAACATATTACACATGCATCTGGTACTGCATGCTCCATTAGACTATACTAGACAAGACCAGGCCATCCTGGTTAGTACAACATAATAGCAAACGACTTTCGTACGAACCAATTGAAATAAAACCGTCAAATTCATAGTGCAGACAACACTAGCAGCAGAACGCGTCTGACCCGACCGACATTTTTGCGACTAACTAACATCTTGAGAATCTGTAAGGCAGCTCAAGTTGTCGGCCGGCAGCGCGAGCACCGTGCAGGTCTCAGCAAGTAGAAGGGTTGGTACATAGTGCTAGCCGAGAGAGACGAGACAGGCTCCAGGGTGGCAAACCAGCCGAGTCACACATGCACTTATCTTTACGATAGGAGTTCAGTTATACAGTACAAGGTAACAATTAATTTAGTTTTAAATATTATAATTATGTACCTATTTGAATACATACCATTTATTGTGCTAGAACTGTAAGCACATTATAAAAATAATTAGCCATGAATGGCTCGCCACAAATTTATATTAATATATAAATATAATTTAATGTACATACTTTATAGTGACGAGTAAGGATGAATCGCAACACACATACATGTCAACTATGTATGTACTCTAGCTTTTAAAAAACCCAAAACAGAAATAGAATAGCTGTACCTTAACTTAAAAAAATACTGGTGAAGCTGTTTCATGCATAGAAGACCTGGAGACCACAAGTGCATCTCGTAGCTATCTGTGTGAACTCAACAGAAGCACAGATCACAATGACTATCCTGCCTTTTCATGCATGGTGTTCATCACCGACTAAGAATGCAACTCGCCACTTACAATTATTGTAATTACACCGCCTGTGACAAAACATTTTTGTAAACTTCAGTAAGATAAGCAAACTTACTTTATACATATGCTATTGAATTTTATAGGAAATATCTCATGTACTCTAATGGCACTGGAAACAGTACACCATCCTTGGGAATAAGGTATCGCAGGTTCAATTTCGTAAAGAGTCCCATCATTTCACAGGTAAAAATGTAACATGATTCACAATTAAAACATATGTGTTATATCTACATATTTAAGTATCGAACGCATAATGCAACAATCGCAATCAACTATCTTTCCAACAAATAGTTTCTCAATAACTGTATTCAATGAATGTTCATCTCAAATACTTGCAAACTACTAGACATTTATAAATACGTAACAAGCGGGTCACACTGTGGCAACCCGAGACGAACAACACGAAATGTCATGTAGTGATAATGGTATGCAAGCATACACTATGTAAAAAAATGGTTCTCACTTCGTCGTCGAGCGTGGCGGAAGGCAGATCGTTAAGTCTACATCCATCTACCGCGATCGCGTACACTGTTACGTTATGAAAATTGAATAATTGGTTGAAGTCTTACCATCTGTAACATTGACGTATCGCCAACAGCAAGGGAACCTGGAGATTCACTTCTTATATCACGACGACATGATAGTAACCATTGTATGTTCAGCATTGCATGCAATACTTACCACTTCGATAATGATGAAGTGGTGTTCGCCCTCACTGATAGCCTGAATAGTTATAGCAAAAAGTGCAAAGACAATGATTGTTGTTCATCGGGAAATGAGTGTAAGCATTGTAGCAAGACATTTACCAGTAGCTCCAGTGATGGACGTCATGAAGATAGTAACAGTCCATGCACCATCGACTACAAAACTTAACACCATGATAACTGCAACGCATTGTTTACCCGAAGTGATAGCTTCAAAAGTCAAAGCAAGAAGCATATAGAAATGTTTGTTGTCCATTAGGAAGTGAATGAAAGTATTATGACAATTAGTTATTCTAAGCTTGTATGTGTATATAGTTAAAATCCTTATAACATCGCGGCATACAATGAAATTTATCTCCATTAGATATTTGCACATAGCCATACTCCATATACAGATAGGATGATTGTAAAAGAGTACTCCAAATTTGAAGGTCTATAATATCAAAACCAAACAATCTACAACCTTGATTGACCAATGAAATGAACCGTGGTACCATGAAGATGGTTTACCATACATGCATGGATGGCATTCGTACCTCTCGGTTTGAGGTGGTGAGGGGGAAGCGAGCTCGCATTCATCACGTCAATGTGAACGGGACGGTCTGATGTTTCCTTTATGTGCCCAGAACGAGGTAGACGATACCTTCATGTCTAAGCTGGTTTTTAGCGATGAAGCGACGTTCCATACAAATGGTAAGCTGAACCGGCACAACGTGCAGACATGGAGTCGGGAGCCTCCACATGAAACCACCGAACACGAGCGCACTTCCCCCAAAGTGAACGTGCTTTGCGCTGTATCCAAAGACACTGTTTTCGGCCCTTTCTTTTTTCACGAGCCCACTGTTACTGGAATTCCTTATTTGGACATGCTTACAGAGTGGTTGTTTCCTCAATTAGAAGAGGCGGCGGGGTCTCCATTTTCCAGCAGGATGGTGCGCCACCCCATTGCCGCCTAGCTGTTCGCGCATACCTGAACGAGACGTTGCCGCAACGCTGGATTGGTCGAGGAGCAGCTGGTTACTAAGCGCTTCATCACTGGCCTCTAAGAAGCCCGGACCTTACCCCGTGCCCTTTTTATTATGTGGTGCATAAAGGATCGAGTGTTTCGTCCAACATTGCCGGCTAACTTTGACGACCTCAAATCGAGAATTACGGACGCCATCAAAACAGTAACACCGGACATGGTGACAAGAGCGTGGAACGAGTTTGACTATCGTGTAGATGTCGTTCTGGCCACTCGTGGTGGTAACATTGAACATTTATGAAGATATGGTAAACAAACTTCACAGTTCTACAGTTCATTTGATTGGTCAACCAAGGTTATAGGTTTTTTGGTTTTGATATTATAGACCTTAAATTTGGGGTTTTCTTTTATACTCAACTTGTATGCTCATGGTAAATACTTGAAGTCTACCAGTTATTTATAAATACATAGAAGTATAAATAAATTATGCATAAATTATTATTTTTGTACATAATCCTTATTCTTACCAAACACACATACATAGTTTGTCATTCAATATAGACTCTAGCGCTGAGTTCATCAATAATGTAATTTATCTCTTCACTGATGGAAAGACAAAGATTCCAAACATCCGTTCTGTCTCAATAGAACTGCGACTCGCGAAGGCGACAGGCGCCAAACCCAACTCTGTCCGCTGGCTTAGAACAGCGCCTAAAGCCAGTGACGTGGCATCAACTTGAACGATGAATAGGCGCGAAAAGTCCGGAAGGAGAAGCATCGGCGGAGAAACTAGTTTTTCTTTTAGCTGAGATAAGGCGGACTCCTGTTCCTGACCTCACTGAATTCTTCTCCCGTCTTTTTCAAAAAATTCTAAGTGTTGCTGCTATTTGGAAAATATTTTCAATTTAATCGGAGTAATAAACTAATATTCCTAAAATGTCTGCACTCCCTTCAAAGTCTTAGGGCGAGGGGAATTTAATATAGGGGCCACACGGTCGGGATCAATCATCAGACGACCCTCACAGAGCAAATATTCCAAATATTTCACCTTGTCTGATCCCAAGGTGATTTTATCTGGGTTAACAATCAGACTAACTTCCCGCAATTTAAGGATCACCTGATGCAAATGGGACAAATGAGAATCAGGTCATCACTGTAAACAATTATGTCATCGATGTAGTTGAAGACAAATTTGAATTGAAATTCAGACAAAACTTGATCCATTACACGTTTCAGGGCTTGGCTATCGAAATTGGAACCCATAGGAATGTGCGTTAAGTCATATTGGCTCCAGGGTGTACTAAGATCCGTATAATTTCTACAGGAGGGATACAGCAAACATTGGTGAAAGCGGTTATTCAAATATAAAACGGAAAACACACTTTATTTACCCAAGGGCTGAAGGCCGCAATCCATTGTAGACAACGTGAAAGTATCCTTACGAATCTTTTTGTTTACAATGGTATGGTCAACTACTAAACTATGCGTGTTAGTTTCCTTTTTTCGCACCAAAAATCCCGGTGAGCAATAATCGGACGTAGAGAGATCTACTACGTCAGCCTCTAGCAAATCATCTATAATTTCCCGGAATACTTCGCGTTCGGGAGGCAGACATTTAAAATGGCGGTCGCGCACCGGAATAGCATCCATCAACGATAACTTATAAGGGAGAACATCGCATTTACCAATACGTGAAGAGATGACATCACTAAATTCCTCCTTCAGCTGATTCAAGCACACTTAAAAATCAGTGGCAGAATTCGTGCCATCCAAAAGGGAGAAAACACATACGGAACAGCGTCAACCAGCAAGCCAATTCTGATGTTCGGAGCAAACCTAAAAGACAAATAAAATTCGTCGAGGTTAACTGGCGCCGTAGTCTTTTCCAGAAATTCAAGGCCTATAATAACATAATGTGACCGATGATAAAATACCCAGAATGGAGACGTCTATGAAAACCTACCGATCTTAAAATGTAGGTTCACAACTACATTATTCTTAACGAAATCGCAGTTGGCAATACACAAACGTTTCTCTGGCAAACATATGACACGCCTTCTGGATATATTCTTGGAATCTAAGAGTTTTTTCCAAAGAAGAATTACTCATGACACAATGGGTAGACCCAGTGTTAACCAAGGCGGAAAACTTTGATACCTACAGGTGATCAACACCGTACACTTCCTAACAGTGCGTGGGACTTATCTTTAACCCGACTGGAAGACCAACGCCGATTTTCAGTCAAGATTTCGTTTCCCGTCCTCGGACAGGTTCTACGCAGGTGCCCGAGCTCTCCGAAATGGAAACATTTTCTCTCAGATATCGTAGACCTACTTTGTTGAAAATTCTTAGCTTAGTGTCCCAGAGCTGCACAATTACTTCAACGCACAGAATAACTGCGTTGCTCTGCATTGTGTATATTGAAAATTCGGCCGGAGGGCGCGGAGTTGCAGTCGGGGTCGGCTCGTAAGGCAGGTGGAAAACAAGAACGGTATTCCCTAGAGACCACAAGGCGACCTTGAACCTCTATAGCAAGCTGGGCTAACTCATGAAAATTACGTGGAGTAGAGACAAGCGCACATTACGCACATACGTGCGGAACCAAATAATCAACGATGACAATAACTAGTTCAGTTTCGCTCATTTGCAAACATAAAGCATTATGAAATGCGCAAATGGAATCAACTAACTCGTACATAGGCTCACCCGGCCTTTGAAATCTAAAGATAAATTCAGATTTACATTGACTCATAACATAAAAATNTTTAAAGTCCAAAAAGAAACGACCTTGTAATGACATAATATCCTCACGGAGAAACTGTAAAATAAATTCTTTACATTTAACTACGATGGCTTTTAGGAGACTATCCTTAGAAATAAAAAACAGACTAGCTATTTTATTAACCACAGTAAAAAAATTGCAAAATGGTAACAGGGTCTAAGTAAGTTGAAGAAGAAAGGTTTTAAAGGGACACTAAAAATAATTTGTCTGGTTTGGGCGGGCCGTTGGTGACACTCACCCGGACCACTCGCTCAGAGGGTTGCGCCATCGGAAGTTGTTTACGCAAACAGCAAACACGCCGCAGCTCGGCGTGGCTCAGGTGCGGTCAAGGCTTCGTCCACTTCGTACTAAAGGTCCTGCAACAAACTGACAAGTTTGTCCTTCTTCAATACGTGTATGAATCCAACCTCGGCCATTGCATGCAACAAATACAAAATGCAGATATGAGTAAACAATTTACCAGAGTTGCGCAGAAATTGTTTACGCTGAAGCACAAATAATTGAACACAAAAAACTATTTTATTTCGGCAAAATATTTTTATAACTCGCAGCACCATAAAGAGGGGTTTCAATCCTCTTACAATTCATAAAATTAACTACAGATGTTTAAATAAAACAAACATTTTCGACGATACTCAATATGTTAAAACTCAGCCAAGCTACGACATATCACTATTATTTTCTTCGTAGTTAATTTTTTTTTGTGATATATATTTTCCATACAAGAAAGTATTTTAAGGGAGGCGGTATTATTTATGTTAATTTCGTATTTCAAATTTATTTGTCATTAATTTTACGAGGGCAGTGCAATTTTCTTCTTTCTCAAATATTTCAATAAATCATTTTAATTTATAATTACTTATTGAAGTTCACTTCTACTAATTCACATTGTTTCTTGTGTGCAATTCAACAGTATTGCATGTTTGTGATTACAGTCCCTATTTCTCCAGTATTTCTGTTGTACAAGTATCTTCTTCTTTTTATTTTATTTTATTTCTTGTATGGTAATACATTTTTCATGTACAGTAGGTAAACCAGGAACCCAACCAGTTTTTAAAAATATTGCATTCTACATACATTACATTGGTGAAACAGTACGGAAAGTTAGCAAATAGACATAAATATGAATTCAGGAGCTAATATTAAAGTAAGTGTATTTCGATTAAATCTACTTATATTTTACATGGCCTACAATAGTATTTCTTACATGTCAAATCTAGCAGTAAGCGGTTAAGGATTTTCCCGAGATATACCTTAAAATCTAAATTTTTTCATGTAATGCTATCTTACAAAATAGTGGACTGGTGTAATTACAGTTTTCTACGGTCATTGTTTACCTGATGCACTATCCGCACATCTTATTTGGTTTAAATCGGCCTAATGTTTCCAAAGACATAACATAGTGCCCTACATTTTAAAAAATTGCTGCCATTTTAAAAACGCCTGACCTTATCGAAAAATATACAAGTCGGGTCTTCTTAGGAATTACTATATGTCTACTGAATTTTGTAAAATCTGTTTAACAAGTTCAAAAGTTATAAAAAGGGGGGCATGCATCCAGACAGACATTCAGGTGTTTTCATAAACCTACATTTCCACCCCGTCTTCTCTGCACTACGAGTCTTACATTATTTAGTTATCATTGAGGCTTACCGAATATTTTTCGGCGTCCTTATTATTACTTTGGCTTGTGCTGTGATATCTCTTTACTCTATCACTTTGAGGAAGTTTCTGAGGTGTTGGATTGTACTGCGTTCATCTAGGATTAAATAATTACTTATCTACCTTCATTCTTTTGGCTAACCAAGAGCTTAACCAAATGGGCGAGGATTTGGGTAAGATTCTCCGCCACGAAGTACATGCATTTGCCTGTAACTGGGTTTGGAAAACCTCTTAAGAAAATCTACCCCCCTAATAAATGCAGACGACCAGTTCCTAGCCTACGAACTATTGGATACGAGTTAGACATGCTATCTATCGCATGATCTTACACGTTGGTCATAATCTGAACCAAATTTATTCCCAGAAGTTGCTAGTAATGAAAATTTCTGTAATTGTGTTTGAGGGTAGCAGCAAGAGAATATTCTGTTTGGTTATTACAATCCTAGTTGTTGTGGGGACAAACCAAATACTGTTGAAGTTGTTCTAGTGGAGGTACTATCTGTTTTGTAGTAGGAACGCAATGCTCTGCTGTAGCAGTCCTATGTACTGTAGCAAACAAAATCACAGAGAGAATGACAACAAACTGTTCTGTTGGTATTGCTCTATATGTTAACAATATTTAGATGGTACTATCAACCCATTAGATGACTCTCCCTATTTCAACAATCTAAATGGTTCCTGTAATCATATTTGTTTTCTTAGTGGACTAAATTAATACATACTCTATTTTGGTTACAAGACTGACTCACAATGCATATCAGTAATGAAAGAGTTTCCATTAAGAATTTAGAACTCTTCCTTCAGTAAGTATTTGTTGCTGCATGTACTTTCAAACATGGCAAACAAAGCAGACGGAGAAGTATTGTATTGCACAACTTCTTCAGTCCACCTAAGGAACAAAGGTCAGATGTGCAGCAAAATCTTCACGAAAAACTTATATAAATATTTGAATTTCTTCGTAAGGACGGTGCAAATCCTTGCGTATATGATTACCTTTTTTCAAGTACTTCGTTGTAAATAGAAGTACTATAACAAATATTTTGGCTTTCCAGGAAGCTATCCAGGTGGTTCTCTGATTTAGGTTAGCTGTGTTTCGTGGGCACGATGCAAGGGAAAAGCTATTCGGTCAAAACTGCACGTTTCAAGAATTTCGTATTGTAATGGTCCCGGCCATTTGCAATGTATTATTTTACCGCCGGATAAGACACCGTAGCTCTGCGCACGATCGGATATAGGTCAACTGTGCATTGGCTGCTACTGTTTAGAATTTATTCTCTAATTATCTTGTGGTGGAAAAAAATTTGAAGATAAAAAAAATAATTTTTAGTTGCCACAAAAGTTTAGTGGCGACAACTAAAAAATGTTGTGTTCACCACAAAAAAATTTGGCAGGGTGAATACCAGCAAAATATTTTGTGGCAGCCACAGAGTTTTTTTTTTTTTTTTTTTTTTTTTTGGTGTAGCATGCGGCAGTTCTTCATCTGTATTCTTCGTTCTTCTGTGGGCACAGATGACTGTCCTGGAAATTCCTTGCTTTTATGACACGCCCCACCGCAAGCGGGAAGTTTTGGCGCGAAACCCTTAAGAATTTTTCTTCGCCGCGAACGAATCTGGAGCGCGCCGGTGGGGCCAATATTCGTGACCTTGAAAAGTGCTTTAACCCTTCTCACCCAACCTATTTTCTGCACTTTTTTCCCCAGCAGCTGCCGCATCAAGAACTTTCCCACACTCGTGTACCTCCTCACCGCATAGCTCGCCTCGGAAACTCCACCAGCCGACACCATTACATGATCAATAAGGAATGGGAATATTGGAGACGCAGCGCGCTCTTTACTTCCACACTATTGTGGGGGGAGGGGGGCGATAAATTTGCCCGCGAACTGTTAAAGTGTCCACTGCACATCTTTCACGTGTCCTGTTACACGACTTCACTTCGCTGCACAACACACGAGTAAACACAAACCACGTGGCATATTATAACAGATACACATGGCCAATGAACACTAAACTATTTTCATTGCTTTTAGGGGTCTCGGTGGTGTAGTGGTCAGAATACTCGCCTCCCACATAAGTGAACCTGGTTTGATTCCCGGCGGATAAGCCCCCGGATTTTCGCATTTGGAAATTCTGCCGGACGATGCCGCTGGTCGGGGGGTTTTCTCGGGAATCTCCCGTTACTCCCACCCTTCCATTCCAGCGCTGCTCCATACTCACCTCGCTTCACCCTCATAGGTTATTAAGATATCGATATTAATAGCCACCGAAATCTCTACACTCCACTTCATTGCTTTAAAGGGAAACTTTGCTTGCCATATTGGATTATTAGTTTTTATAGCTTGTTAATGTTTATAAAATCTGAACTTTCTAAAGTGCCCCTATACCTAACTAGTTATTGATTTTAAACAGCACTACAGACAAGACAAGGGAACTAGGAACTTTTTATTACGTCCCAATTTTAATTCTGCCAAAATTTGGCGATATCAATATTGTGACATACTGTATGTACGAGTTCGTAATTCAATCCTTAAAGGCTTGGCTTCACCTATAATTCAGAAATTCTTTGTTTTCGTGAAATATTTCCAATTTAAAAAAAATTGCTGCAAAAATTTTATTATGAAAATTTTAAGTTGTAAAAGTTGTTTGATATTTTTGTGTCTAATTTTTACTGAGTGTTATATGCTAGTTTTAAAAAGGCAGAAACGTATTAATAAAATATAAATATGTTCCTGAATTCTTACAAGTAACAAATAACACATATTTAAATTTAAGAACAAAAATTTTAGGCAACTAGTAAAATGTAAAACGTCCTATTATCGAAAAATGGTCAACAATCACTCTGAAACCGAAATTATGATACGAAAATGAGGAATTTATGAAAGAGGCGAAGGTGAGCCTTAAGTCTGTACAGCAGTGTAAAGTTAATAACAAGTTGTGTGTCTGTGTAATTTCAGACTATTCCTTTTTTTTTTTAAACACAAACAAGCTAGAAAAACCAAGAACCCAGTATGCCAGCGATAAGGCTTCTCTGTAAGGCGTCATCCAGGCCGCCGGTTGTCCGCCGACTGCCGTGTTCCACTAGTTCGGAGGCCTGTCCACATTTGTCGCCCTACTCCTTCTGCAGTGACATCACTTGTCGGTGATTCGCTTACATGTGGTTTGTGGGTTGAGTTTTTGTCTTCAAATTGCCGGTAGTTCTTTAGATGCTTTAAAAAATCAGCTACATTCACAGTTTGCCCATACTTCGACGAATTGTAAAGCTTGTTTAGTAGTTCACCATGTCAGGGAATGTGTTTGGAAAAACGTTTGCAAATCGCCTGTTGCCTTCTTTCGGACGTGTGTGTGGTTTTTGTATTGCTCAAGGTCACATAACATGAGAGCTGAGTGTAAAGGTACTATTGCGTATTGCGTGCACTCGCCCATTTTATACCTCCGCTTTCCTGCATGGGTGGCATATCTCTCCTGAAATGCGCCCAATCCAAAATCGCCAGTACGGACCCGGAAATTACGCGAGCTCCTTTGACTGTGAGGTTGGGCTATACTGTATTTTTTATACTGTATATTTTATGCTATATAATGATATATACTGTATTCTGTCAATACTCCAGTGGCTCTCATTTTTTGTTGGCCACTGTGGCCACTGGTTTATAAGTTAAGTGATCATTCTTGTGAAATATGTTATGAACTCAAAATCTAAATCAGTGAGAATTTCACTGTCAATCAGTTAAAAACAGCCTGGTTGCACTGGGCCGAGAATGTGCTAAGGGAATGCCGTCATACTTAATTTTTCGTGTGTAGGAGAAGCGCGAGCGCGGTAGTGTTTAAATGCATTGTGTTGTAAATATTTCGCTTTTGTGTTTTTAAATTCTTTTCGGACCAGTATGACGGACTCAAAATTCAAAGTTCCCGGTGGCACCCTGCGAAACAAAAGAGCCGATCTAGCTTTTGTTTGCGGGAGTTAACGTACAGTAGAAAGAAGTGCTCCTGGTATGACCTTTTAATAGGTATCGGCCACCAGGAGGGGAGGTTTGGTGAGGAAAGCGCCGGTTCCACCGGGAACTTTGTCAATCAGTTAAAAAGCATCTGGCTGATAAAACAGTCACTTCCGTGAATTTAACTTATGAATCAGTGAAAAAGTGCCAGTTTTCCTTCACTTAATGATTCAAAGACATTTCTATTAATTCATCAGTAATTTTTTTCACTGTTTATCAGTGATTAGTTTTTTGGCAGATAAATCAGTGTGTAAAAATGGCCGTCAAACAACGTGTAAAAATGGCCTTTAAACAACGTGAATAAAGTGAAATAACAACACACCAACTAGTAAAACCAATACAAAATACTGGTAATTATAAATAATAGCGACTTTCCCGAAAATCGGGAAAATAATATCTGCAAATGTTATTTGTGGTTATTACTAATAACACTTAATATGAATTGTAGTGGGGCTTCACTTAATTTGCAGTATATGCCATGAAATGTGATAGTGAGGAGGGTTATAAAGATTGCAGTGTTTATGCAGTAAAACACGTAATATGTACATCCAATATATTTATATCGGGTCGCTTAGATATATAAAATGCGAGAATATCTTTTGAAACCAATCCGTAATGTATAACAGGTCATTCGCAGGGTATATTTATGCCGAGGCGCTAAGGTTATACAGGTAAAAACCACAGCAATCAAACATTGTCGGAACATAATGTAATTCTGTTTAATTACTCAAGGCTTACCTTGTCTATATTCACGAGAGGATTGTACTTCGTAACGTTTTACTAGTAGAATATATATACATATACAACAAGACGTTCACAGATGGTGTTTATAAACAGTTGACCTGTATCGCCATGATACATTACAATACATTCGGTGAACAATGATACACAGACACAGGAAACAAACGCGCATCAAAATTGGTTTACGTCACAGTTGTATCGTGGGAATTTGCGCCACTTCAGTGTAACACGTGCATTTGAATGTACGGAGGTTTGTGATGTATGACTGCGGTTACACGTGTTTTATTGCAATTCATTCTGTTTTAAGTGTTAAATCAAATTATCGCGCGAAAATACGAGCGTGTTTCTGTGCCCTATGTTCATAGTAAAATTTAAAATATAATATTTGTGCGGTAATTTGAGTGTCTATGGGGTTTCCACAAAGTGAATAGACGTTAACGTGTCGTGCTTAATCATCTACGAGGTATGATTGCCGGGTCAACGGGTGAGTAAAGTAAAACATTTGGAGTTTTAGCATGAAAAATGTAATATAGTGAATTGTACTGTGTAGTATTGTGTGCGAGTGTGTCAATTTAAGGGCTCCCGTAATTTTGCCACCAGTCATGTAAAATGCAGCAGACGTAACCAAATTAAACCTAACTTCACGATAGGTGAATCACAGGTGGATGACCTTACGCGATGGTACTTATTATGGTTTCGGCACGTTTATGTTTATGTGTGGTATATGTATATGATATGGTTATGCATTTTTTAGTATGTTGTTAAGGGTTTAGATATTGCTGGTTGTGTAGCTATTTGATTTATAGCATACGTGACCGAATTAAACCTTACTTCACGATGTGTAACTCACGGGTGTTCTATAAACTGCCGCAAGAAGATATACGGCATCATGTGTTGGCAAACAGTACCCCTGTATTTACATATCGTGAAGGTAGGTATTGTTCGGTTAGGTGTTTTTGCGTTTAACGTATTTACGTAAGAAAATGTAATGATAACGGACATATTTAACACATGATGTACACCTCAATTTCCCTGATCTCCATAGCCTTCTCCACTATCATATTTATGGTTTAAATTGATAATATGTTGATGCCCACAGTAAATTCATGTTGTGTGTAATTAGTAGAGTAAAATTATACCACTTTCCGTAATATTTTTTTCTTTTTTTTTCTGTTTTCGAAAAAGTCGCTATTCTTTAAAATTACCAAAAGCTTTCTAAAATGTGTTTCGTATTTCAAAACACCATTTTATGAGGAAAAATGAACATTTAGTCTTTCAAACCATTTTCATGTCTTTTATTTCGTCGATGTCATGCAATCATCACAGCGCTCGGTTTGAAGGTTTAAACTGCATATAATGTGGTGAAGAGAGTGCACTCATATATACTATTCGTTTTAGCAATACTAACGGTACCAATCAAACAAAAAACAAAAAGTAAGGACATGCAATTTAAAATTACACGTTGTAGTGAAGCAATATAATAGAAATATTTTCTTCTCAGTATCCTACTTGACTTGGTAGCTCAAATGGTAAGTTAAAAAGTTGTAGTTATGGACAAGAGCGTGCGAGTTCAATCCCAGTCGCCTGCGGGAAAACTTTTACTTTTTTTAATTACGGTAAATTGCGCAATAAAAGTAGCAAATTATCGTTACTGTGTTTATTTCTCGTAATTATTTGGCTAAATTCAATAAAAACAACGTTTCATTCGCCACTGCAGTTGGCCGTCCCTTATGCATTCAGTGAAAATATTTCACATCACTAATTCAATAAGTAAATTTTTTTTCATTAACACAATCAGTGGTTTTCCACTGATTATAAATGGAGCCATTTTCAGTGATTCGAGTAGTTGAATTCCACTGCGAATCAGTGGTTTTCCACTGATTCGAATTTAGAGTGAACTTGATTTGCCCCTAATATTTCTAAATGTTTGTAATATGCTTGGATTTTTTCACGGTGTTTAAAACCTGTGTTTTAAAATGTTCGTAACAAAACCGGAAAAGTTTCTTTAGTATAAGACTATCATCAAATTAACTCGAAAATGTCTAGTTCATTTTTGTGCATGAGTCTTGCTCTGCTTCATTGTCAACACATGTAACAATTGATTACAGTGCCAGACAAATTTTTTGTACGACTCACTTTTGCACCTGTTTCTCTAGCTGAACTTAGCAACTATCACAGAGTAATTACGCAATAGAGGTTAAAGGGCTGTGTATTTACAGAATTCCAGTTACACGCGCTAGCAAAATGGCGTCGCATGTCAGAACACCGTTCGCCAGTCAGCACCTGGAAACTTGCCGACCAGCCGTTAAGTTAGCCAATAGTGAAACTTTCGTATCACGCAGTAGCCAATCAGACCCAAGGCCGGTTCCAGAGCTTCCCGCAGCCAATCAGCGAATGAGTACGCCAGCATCAAAGGAATCGTTACGTAATTTTACTTCTGTATACTTTACTTTTTCTGTGCTGCAACAGGCATATCGGAAAGTCCTCGGAACTTAGAGACGACCCACGCCTGAGTTAACGAGATCTGGTGATTTACCAACAATAAATCGCATGGACTTTTCTGGTTACCGAAAATACAGTTTACGGTAGTATGAAAAAATTAACTCGTAAGTAAGTGATTCATATTTTAACCAATGTTGAGAAGCAAATTTAATTTTATTCTGACAATTGTTAATTTTTAATTGTTATGCAACTCTATGTCGTTGTTGTTTCACCATATTTATTTATACAGATAATTCGAATTTGGAAGTAATGGGCTCCATTCTAAACCTATAGTAATTTTCACCGACATTGATCCCACATTCTAAACTAATGGTATAATTCCCACACTTCCTTTAATCGTTATACTTTAGTCGGAAAAGAGAAAAAAAAGACCAAATTTGGCATATGGCTTATCAAACATTCCACCCCTCTTTCTCTTAGTTTACGTGCCGCCGTAAAGATTATAGAAGTTGACGTTTATCGAGAGAGAGGGCAAGGAAAAAAAAAGACCATCCCGTGCAGATTTCGACACACTATCAGGGGTGCGCTGCCGAGAATTCATCAAGAGCGTTTTTTTTTTTTATAGTCTTGTGCTGGGACGCAAGGACGGCAGCTAATCCTCGACGCCAGCACGTTGCTAATTTTTCACGTGGGTGAAGTTGCGCGATGGTCCGCCGGTATCGGCCCGTTATCTGGCGGCGCCCAGGCGTGCCAATAATCCCCGGGCCCTGTGTTTAACCGATATTTCCCTAATGCCTCCCGGAGCTCCCGATGGCGCATTTTTCAAGCCTCAGAGGCGGCTGATTACACGGGAGAGAGGGGAGAGGATCAACCTGTGAAATAGGGTTGTGGGGATGGATGAAGGATTTAGTGGCTGGCGGTATGGACGAACTCAGCAATGTAGATAACCCTACAACCTGCCACCTCCCAACCGGCGATGGTTTTTTTTTTTGTTACCCCCGCGGGCATGGCACCGACACTCCACGTGATGTAATTCATGGATAGTAAGTAACCTGTTGATAGTACACAAGCGGCTAGCATGCAGGACTTTTTTTGACGTGTTGTCAACCTTAGGGTGCCAAATTTGAGCACTGTATATCAAAAATTTGGTTCCTCCGTGCTTTCCTGGTGTTTCATTTATGAAACTCTCGTAACCTCAAGTAGCTACCGTCGCTGTGAAAAGTTTTCAGAAGTCAAAGACAGGTAACGAGTTGGTCTTCTTAATGGGTGGGTAGTGAGTTCGATTCCTGGCGCCGTCCTGGAATTTTTTGTGTTGTGATGGAACTGTATAGTCCATTCACGGTTACTTCAGACTTTTGCCCTGCTAAAGTTCTAATTCCATTGTATTCCTCTGCATCATGCGAACAAAGCCTAACCGAGTCTTAGAATATTACCCCAAAGGGACTACTCTTGCGCACTCGGTGCAATAATATTTTGCATAAGAACTATTTATTACCAGGCAATACCAACACGCCTATTTTCTGCGTGTTTTTATTTGTATAAATTATGAAGGAAATATTATGATTTATGAATAAAATACAAGTAAAAGTTTAATTTAACCGAAAATAAGGTACTTTTATGTTAACATAAGTATAAGACACTTATGATACATGGCATATTTAGGAAACAACCAAACCTGTCCTATGTTGGGTGATTTTTCAAAGGTTTGTTTCAAAATGTGTGACGAAACCGTGAACAGACTACAACGGGGCTGACCCAGTCTCGTGAGGTTAACTGATGATCTACCGAGAGTAAAATATGTCGGCTCAGGTTGGTTCTCCGAGATACATAGGGGAAGTGTCAAAGTGGTCATCGACGCAGTCATCGAACTGTGACGATCACTTAGGCGGGGTCGAGTAGGTAGTGAGCAAAATTACGGTTGCCTGACTACATAAGCGTATGCATATATACAAGTATATCTACTCTCACCACACGATGCCACTGAAACTTGACGCTATACCGCCACTGTGGAAGACAGTGTGGCTTATAGTGTCATGGTTAATGCCCCCAGGCACAGACTATAATGTGCTTGGAGGTTGAGGGTATTGTAATAATGAAGCCTTTTACTGTTTCATTTGTTAAGGACGAATATATTGTCTGGAGTTTACACAAGTACTACATACATCAGCCCTTCCGAGGTGTGGTACCTAATTTGACTACTCGTATTCACTGGGCGACTTCGTGGTTGAGTGGGGCTTCTCTGGGCGACGATTTTTATACTTAACTCAG
>NQII01007201.1:19287-46415 GCA_002778355.1 Clitarchus hookeri
GGGGGGGGGGTGGTTGTGGCCCAGCGTCGCTCTAAAATTCCTAAACCGTCACACGACAAACTCTATTCACTAGAAGTAATGTGTATTTTCTTGCAAAATATCACAAGACTGGCTATATCGTACGCCATACGTCCGCGCAGCAATGCATGAAATTGGGTAATCAGAAGGGCATATACTGTAACCTTCTTGCAAGGAAGAATTTTATAGCTTAGGTTTTTCTTAGTAAAAATAAAATATATATTTACAAATTGAGTAACCATAAGGCTAAGCAGATTTTTTATTTCAAATGCCGAGTTAATGTACGGCAACGAAGAAAAGAAACTGAATCACTGATACGAAATCTTCTAGAAGATACAAGTTGCATGTTACGTGATTTTAGTGCCTGTTAAATGCAAATCCTATACTTAACTAGGGATATCTCAGAGAGCAAGGTAACTGTATTGGTACCAAGTACACACTGGATATGACGGCAGTTTATATAAACTATCTTAGTAATATTCATGCTCGACAATAATAGTTTGCTTACACAGATCATACGAGAAAAAGAGACCAACTTGTGTCTTATATAACATTATCTATGTGTATATGCAGCTGTTCTCACATGTCTCAGAGTACCGCTCGTAGTAAGACACCCCCGTGTGCCGACTGTCCAGTGAACGGAATAGCATTGGCCACTATAGTGGGAAGTTTAGAGCACTATGTGGCTTAGAATGTCTCCAGAGGGCACCGTCTTACACGGAGGAGGCTTTGTGTAGGACTTCGCGTCATCCATAATTGTCAAAAATGTAGGCGTCGTTAGAGAAACACTAATCTACTATAAAGTTAAAATGTTTGAATTTCAAATATTATAACTCAAGTATATTTGAAATTTAAATACTGCATAAATGGTGCACATGAATACATAATGACCTAAAGTTTATAGAGAGCTCATAGGATAGTAACTACACAGTACGACGACAAATGATAACACAAAAAATTTGTGTTATCATTTTTTTCGTTGTTGTCTCATTGTTGATTTATCTTTTCTTTTCTCTTGTAACTTTGTGGTCCCTGTGTTGTTCGTGGTGTTGTATTATTTGGTTTTATAACCTGACAATAAATACTTCTTCTTGACTTATGTTTCATTGTAGTTTTTATCCTACTTTGTGAGTTTTGAATATTTATTGTTCAGCTGTGTCCACTGATATTGTTTTTTCACGGCTTTGTTCACTTGTGTAGGGTTCTCGTTTTTGTCATCGTGTTGTCTTTTCTTTGGTTTGCTTTGGTTGTCTGTCCTGTTTTGTAATAATAAGTTGTTCGTCTGTCATTAGTTGTTTTAATTGTATACACATATATATATTTTCTATTGGCAAGGAAACAGATTCTTCTAATTATCTATCTGTGGTGTATTAACAGGTTTTATAGTTTTTTTTTTTGCTGAGTTCTCTGCGTGAGCAATTTTTTAGTTTCATGGTCGGCAATGGACACTGTCTAATCATACCATCATAACAGTAGGAACATTATTTTCAGCCCCTTCAACAAAGCTAAAAATGGCATTTCACACTGCTATATTAAAAATATATGGCCATATTAAATACGAAATTACGATAGAGACATGCATTGGACTTTGCTACAGTCTCTTCCAATAAAATTACAGGGTCACAGCTTAAAGTCACGTTCAGACGAGTCGCCGACGGAAAGACTTCGCGCCAGTTAAGCGCCTTGCGTGTAGAGGCGATACCGCTTTACATACGCCAATGTACGTCGCCCGTAGTGATTCATCGATTTTTGCCTCACTCACATAAACACACTCCTCACTAGGCGAACGCCTTAACTGAGTACCAAGGACTCAAGAGTATAGAACAACAACCGTTTCCTATGCAACATTTCTTAATTTGTGGGCACATGGACTGAACTAGTGGAAATCTAAAATTCGTTATTGACAACATTTACGTAAACGTCTATCACATCAGGAGGCTGTATACTAAGCTCTACTAATAAATTTACCTTAGAATTTATACAATGCCTACATGACAAAGAACTTGTTGGGCTAATAAACCGCTGGACCGACGTTGACGAATTTGTTCTTACATAAATGACTGGAATGAGGAATTTTAATAATTGTGATATACTCCCTTTTAGAAATGTGTATTTTGGTAATAATTTGTAGTCATAAACAAATACGTACGATTTCCCTACGCCACAGACTAAGAAACAGGTAATCACTACTTGTGCAGAATAATTGCAATTCACGTTCAATGACTCTCCGAATCATAAAGCACTTCGATAAAACGACATTTAAAAAACATTGAAAAGTTTCATTTAAAATTTCAAACTTACATACTATTTTCTAACTGAAAATTCACTAAAATAAACTCTGGCAACCCACAGTTCATGATACAGGAAAATCTAGCTTATTGCTAAAATCCACGCCGTCGATGAAATACATGGCACAGAACAAGGCTGCTTGACCACACGTGCGTCGCTCTCAGCACCGCCGAAGCACGCTTGCAATCAAGTTGGAGGTCCACATTCCCTTTTGTAACCCAGATATCCTGCTCTTGCTGGGTTGTTCGAGGTGCCTTACTGATTACATCTGCAGCCAACCGCACGTCCTATGTTCGAAGCACTTTATTATTTGGTCGTGCCATAGCGGCCAAACCATGGATTTCTGGATATGGGCTCCCACTCCTAAAATGTTAAAGTCGTTATCTTTTATCACATAATGAGCATTAGCGGTGTTTTTTTAAACACCATACATAGATTATCTCAGCAACAATAAATTGTACCTTAACTTCTAAGACGCCTCTGTTTTTATTTCAGGCTGTCAGATCTGTGTGAACAAGCATATAGTCCGTTTTTCTTTCCGGTACGCAGTCATGTTCTAAAAGGGCCTAAGTCCCCCGGTTCCAACCACTCGGCTTCTACTCCGAGAACCCGGATAGGAAGGAAGTGCAAACGAATGGTTCCGGCATACGTAACGAGGGTTCCTTCCATTCAGACCTAACTCCGTGTGACTCGCATCTTTCATGCGACAGGAAATTCCGTTACAGAAAGGCTTTGAGCTTGAACTCGCCGTTTCGATTGTATCGAATTCCATCTTGAGCGTCTGAAAACCAGTTATCAATTTCTTCCTCAGGGACTTCTTACTAAGAAAAGGATTTATTTTCCTTAGAAAATATTCGCATGTGCACAGCTAAAATGTTGAGGCAACCAAATATTTTGCTGCACAGCTGATTGCTTTAATTAAATAAAAACGGGTTTTGGTTCTTGAACGTGTCACTACTGCCAGCTATTTTTGTAGAATTGATTTTTATGTAGATTCTTTTTCAATTTATTTTCACTATATACAGAAAGTACTTAGACGACACAACCATCCCTTGTTCCGGCAAGTAGCTTGTCTTTGTTGCGCATTTCATAGAAACAGTGCTGTTTTCTCTGTATAGAAACTACCAGAGAAAGTATCACAATAAAACGCAAAAACTTTAAGCACTATATTGGAAATGCATTTTTCCCCAAGTTTTGAGTGATCTGAATGAAATAATTTACAATTTCACTGTAAAAGTCACTTTTTATTCACATTAAGTTTATAGAATTGACCTTAACATTGCACTGTGAAATTTGGATGATTTAATTTCCTATGCTTTTTGATAGGTGCCATTATTTTTGCTGGAAGAAGTGTGCATATATTGCGAATTTGGGATGAAGTGACACTGAGAAATAGAAATAGAAAATTCCATGAAATATGTAGTAGAAATATATAACAACCTGCTTTGTAAATGTAATAATTGAAAATATTTCTATTTACATAAATTCTAAAGTTGATTTTGATTTTTTTTATTACTTAGATTTGTTTTAAACTCTGTTATTTATATTTTATAAGTGTCATTATTTCCATAATGTTTTGTATTTGAACTCGGTTTACTAAACGTGTTCTGAAAGATTCAATGTCGTTTGAATTTTCCTGGATGTAAGGACATTAGTGTCATCAGNTGAAGTGACACTGAGAAATAGAAATAGAAAATTCCATGAAATATGTATTAGAAATATATAACAACCTGCTTTGTAAATGTAATAATTGAAAATATTTCTATTTACATAAATTCTAAAGTTGATTTTGATTTTTTTTATTACTTAGATTTGTTTTAAACTCTGTTATTTATATTTTATAAGTGTCATTATTTCCATAATGTTTTGTATTTGATCTCGGTTTACTAAACGTGTTCTGAAAGATTCAATGTCGTTTGAATTTTCCTGGATGTAAGGACATTAGTTTCATCAGCAAGTTAGTTCCCTTTGGAGATAATTTTTCATCGACTTTTAAAGTTCTTTCTGATTTGCGTATCCGTCAACTACGGTGGACTGAGATCCCAAAAACTATACCTGTGTTTCTTGCAGGATGTCTGAGGAGTTATCCCAGGCTGCCTGTAACCTAATCAACATTTATTGTGTGATTCGCGTTTTATTTCCTTGGGAAGCAATCTTCAGCAGCGAAGACCCTTGATGTGAGGTGATTCATGGTGAAATTGTTCCTGTATTAATGGGTGATTTCAGTACGATTTCAGATTTATGGTACGTAAATTATAAACTTTCTATATTCAAGCCAAATTCTTGAAGATTAGTCATACGCATGGCTTTAACGCGTATCAGAGAATCGCCATGGAGACAAGAACCAACAATTTGTGAGCGATATTTTTCACGAATATCATAAGCTTTATACGTCACGTATTTGGTGATTCTGTGACAGATTACGTAGGAGATTTTTCGCCTCGTAACGCTTTGTATATTAAGCAGATAAATGTATGCGTGCAGCAAATTAGCAACGGGAGTTAAAATCAGGGGCCTATATCATTGTACACACACAAAAAATATCTTATTAAAATAGACGAGCTTCATTTTCTTTTAAGTACGTACACAAATTTGCAGCCTATGAGAGAAAAGGGTAATTTCATGTTAAGGAGCTGCAATGGTGTCCATGAAATGATCGTGGAAAGCCAAGAGCGAGTGTTTCAATTCTCATTCAAACATACCTCGTACAGCCAAAAACACTCGGTAATTATGGTAAAATATATATTAAATGTTTACGCAAAAGCTGCTGTTCGCGAACAAAAATGATTAAATGACTCCGATTAATATCATTAGGAAGATAGTCCAAAAAAATGCTGAAACCATTGACCAGGAAACTATGCGTCTGCATGTCACTATTCGAGTGAGGATCGCGGGTATTATGAAATGCATCCGAACCTAGGATACCCATGCCAATCCTCCCCCGTAAAGGAAAATTGGCAGGAATTGTGGACACGAAAGGAAACTACAGCGATAACGAGAAGCGCTGCAATATTGCCGCTGCCGAGGATTATGCCGGGAAATGGCGGCCATCGGAAGTCCGGAATGGCCTCTAATCTCGGCGGCAAGATTGCGTCCCATCACGCGGCGAGAGCGCTCGAATGTAGCCGAGCTTGAACGACGCTGATCCCCGTGATATGGCGCCCGGTGGCCAGCCAATCATCGCACGAGTGTGTCATCACGTTACTTCGCGGACGTCATGGGGCTTCAAAACGTCCCCGAGATACGTAATGTAATTAGCGACCGTATTCTACAACAACAAGGCTGTAGCTGGTTACACGGTCTGGTGAAGGCTGTCAGTAAGCCAGATGGGTTTCCATTTAAAAACTGTAGAATTTTCTCAAAATTAACTTAATTATGTCGTGTGACATCTTCGTTTCTAACAGTTCCAAAGTGACACTTTACCGGTACGTGGATATGAGCAGAAAGGTACGCCGTGCTCGGGAAGAATAAACAAGTAGAGCTACTTCTCACTATCACCGTGACAAACGCCCTTCGTCCTTACGAGGATTAAATCATTTCTGCAGACGCGAAGACTTCACGAATAATCCAGATAACATGTTTGTTCAGTGGCTGCTCTCACGGTGGAAAGTCTATTTATCCCTTAAGTTGGTTGTGCATGATTGAGTCACTTTATGTCGAGCTATTTTTTACTGCTTCAGAATCCTCTGAGACCAGTCGAAGAAATTGCGATCCCGTGACAAAAGCACCTAACAGTACACGGAATTTTTGGGTCTCTAATAATAGCCCGTTGAATACAGAGTTGTGCAATTTGAAACCAAACAGTTAGAGCTGCTATAAATCAGCAAATTTTACTGCAGATCTGTTAAAACTGATCCACCTGAATCAATAAAATTTCACTGATAATTTAATTGCTGGCATTTTCTGATCAAAGAGTAATTTCGACAAATTCCAAGTGGACGGCACCGTCCTGGCAGTACAATGTCAGTGCGTTCCACTGATTTGCCAGTAGATAACATCTTATTAACTCAAGATTCAGTATAGTAAATCTACTGATTGATTAACTGATTCAGATTTAGGATGCGCGTTGTTGCTGTCTTTTTATTTGTATTATCTTGAAATTATCCATGGCTCCTTGAATGCGATGGGTTGAAGAGGAGAGCTGAATATTTTGTCACTCCATAGCAGTTTCAAACAGTAGACAAGATTTGAGTCACAGTAATTGTAATCTCGGCCCAGCGTTTAGCTCGCTTCACATCCGCTATATGTGTTCGATTACCAGTAGAGTCACCCCGGATTTCCACATGTAAGGAACGTGATGGATGTTACTGTTGGCGTTCGGCATTTCTTTGGTGACCCCGCTTCATTGCCCTTACATTCCATCGTCGCTACATCTTAAGAGGATTAATCACACGTATGGAAATTCTTTCTGGCCTGTGCGGGGAACTGCGATTGGTTTGGCACCTCCTGCAGACGTCATTAAAAGGAACAGCAACACCACAGATTTTGGCGGTTATTAACATCGAGATCTTGAGAGCCGATGAGGGTGAAACTAGGTGAGTATGGAGCAGCACCGGAATGCAATTAAGAGGGAAACGGGAGATCGCCGAAAAAAATGTGCCGACCAGAGACATCGTCCGGCATGATTCCCTCATGCGAAAATCCGGGAGCAACCCCGCCGGGAATCGAACCCGGTTCGCCTAGGTGGGAGGCGAGTAGTCTAATCACTACACCACCGCGGCCCCATAACAGAGAAGATAAATACACTGGTACGAAATGGTTTCATGGTTCCTTTGACGTGAACGTACCCGTTCTCCGATAGACTGCGCGAGACTCTGGGAACTGATCTTGTTTCTGATTGGCTACTGCGTGCTGCAAAAAGTACACTTTTTAGCTGAGCTGCCAACTGATAAGAAAATTACTAAGCGCTGATTGGCGAACAGCGTTCTGACAATTCGCTGGCTAGTGATGCCATTTTGTTAGCGTGTGCGGCTTGAGTGGCGAAATGACCGGAATTTTCCCCTTTGTATTCTTAAGAACATTGTGGCAACACTGCAGTAACTATCGGATTTTACCTCCCCTTCTTCATCGGCTCGTATCATGTTTATCCTGCATTTTATATATAGATCTTTGTTCACTTGTCTCTCAGGTGTGCAACGCTTCGTCATAATAATTTTGCTTCCAAAATTTTCATTGAAAACTGAAGACGGTGAAGCGAGAAATCTTTTATTAAGATAGTAAACGTGTTTTAATGAAACAGATTCAAGAAATATCGAACCGGAATTTGTGGAAACAAAATTGCTGAATGTGTCCAAAAAAAACTGATTGTTTCGATTACAAACGAAAATAATCCAAACATAAAAATTGCAACATTATTTTCCTCACAGTCGTTAATTTAAGCATTTTTGTAGATTGGCCGTTAGAAACAGTTCGTGCTTGAAATATTTTGCACTCCGTCGTGCCAGCTGCTAGAGTCTAGCTAGAGTGTACAATTAGAGCAGCTTGATGAATGCTCTTAACGAAAATTATTCCATGTTACAGTTCAAGGATGACAGGCGCCTGTGTGGTTTTGACAACGAAAGCAATGTCATTGGTTGGGTGTTAACCCCGCGTTTGGGCGCAACTCTGTCCCCCCTCCACCAATAAATTTAACACTTTTCGGGTGGTACAAATTTGCGGAAATTGAATACAAGCTAGAAGTTAGAAAGTTATAACCACCGCAGCATTAACACCACTTTGGTTGTTCTCTGTATTCCCACTTACCATCATCCTATTGGTACACAATACACCGTACGCTAATGCTATGCAATTTAGCTATAACAATATTTTATTACCTATAGTACAAAACTCACACTTCGAAAACTTGACGATGTGTATGACACGATTATTTTTTACTTAAGAATTACTTGTCAATTTCCCATTGCAATGAGGTGATTACAGAAAGTACCACTCTACACGCAAAGAAATAATGATACGTATGTAACATCACATAGTTCTTCTGTCATAATCATACACCGTGTAGAACACTAATCCCCTCGTCAGACAATCTAAACTAAGTTAAGTTGAGAGCTTTGGGGTCTTGAGAGCCGATGTAAACGAAGTGTTTTTAAAATATTTTAAGGTAAAGGGTCCTTATACTCTGAATTATAGTTTGTATGCATGCATGTTTGCAAGTCTCTGACGATAGCTAGAAGGCCGGCTAACCGCACCAGCAACCTCCCTCGGGGACATTATAGATAGTTGAGTTTTTGTTGCAATTATATACATTTTTGTATAACATGCTTTACAATTTTTTATTAATTTATTTTGGTTTTGTTTAATATTAATGTATATTTTCTTTTTTTTTCAATTTCCTTTATGCCCATCTGGTTTAGTCCTTGTGTCTGTTTGGTTGACACAAAAAAGTAATTATTATATTATGTTATTTAAAGTATAATATATCGTGCTGGCGTAATACAATACAGATACCTCATTATAGTTTAAAATAAACAAAAGTGTTTTAAATTTAAAACAAATTAATTACTGCAGTTTAAGGTCGTACATGTAAATACTCACTTTTTTATTTGGATTTCACGTTCCACAGTTATGTATTGAAGGGTTAAAAACTGTTGCGGTTTATAGGTTTATTCTGTAATAAAAACTTGAGATTTCTAGTATAAAAGTTTTATTCACAACACTATAACAATGATACAACAAGAAAGACACAGTTGTACTAAAAAGGCGCCGTTTTATAGTGGCGTCGCCTAGTGACAGTTATACCAACCAAACAAGTGTCAATTATGCCAACTAAACAATTTGTTTTCAAACAATGCAAAATGTTAAACTTTTATATTTAATACTCCCACTAAAATTTTAACATTAATAGTTAAAAAAAATATCACTTGCAATACAAAAAATCATTTCATAGATATGTAAAAGATTGAGTGGGCAAGGCCTTAGTTAACATGTCTGCTAATTGATTTTTACTTGATACATACTCGATTTTTATTAAGTCCAGCTCCACCTTTTCTCTTACAAAATTATATTTGACATCTATATGCTTTGTTCTCTTATGATAAGCAGGGTTGTTAATTAGTTTAATAGCACTCTGATTATCAACACATAGTGTAATACATTTATAATTCTCACCTAATTCTGACAATAATTGTTTCAACCACAGTATTTCTTTTGCCGCTTCACAGGCAGCTACAAATTCTGCTTCATCAGTCGAGAAAGCAATGGCCTTTTGTTTTTGACTGCACCAAATGACTGGTCCTCCATTAATTTGAAAAATGTAACCTGAAGTAGACCTACGGGTATCAAAATCCCCTGCAAAGTCTGAATCTGAATATCCTATGAGATCACTGTTTTCTCCATATTTAAAACAATAACCTTTAGTATCAATTAAGTATCTTATTACACGTTTAAGAGCATTTATATGCTCTTGACTAGGGTATTAACATATCTGCTCCTATATATAAACAGTTTTCAGCCTGAGATTGTATGAAACCATATTTCTTTAAAAAATCACTAAACCTTTTGTTTCAACACCTAGATGCCGGTTTTAATCCATACAGTGACTTATTTAATTTCAAAATATAATTACTATTTACCTGCACACCTTCTGGTGTCTGTATATATATGTGTGTATGTGTATATATATCCTCTTTAAGATAAACATTAAGGAATGCTGTTTTTACATCAAATTGCTTCATTTCTAAGTTATACTTTGCTGCAATAGAAAAAAAATTCTTATCGAATCATACCTGGTGGTTGGAGAGAATATCTCTTGATAGTCAACCCCTTTTACTTGACTAAAACCACCTGCACACAGGCGAGCTTTATAACGTATGACATTCCATTCTCATCCTTCTTAATAGCCAAAACCCACTTTGTAGTAAGTATTCTCTGACCTAAATTTTTAACTGTAGACCAAGTTTCATTTTATTCTAGCGCCATCAGCTCTTCTTCTATGGCCTTGGACCATTCCTCCTTGGGTGAACATCTCATAGCTTCTTCATATGTTTGTGGCAACGAGAGCGCAATAAGATTTGCCTCAAAGTTTCTGTTTCTTCGCGGTCTTAAATTACAAGAAGGTTCTATATCCTCTAATTCATGAGATGGCTCATAGGGAAGAGCATCACTGTTACAACTGTGCATGTTGTCTTCATTCTCAGTAGATGGACTTTCTATCAGTGTGACATCTTCTTTTCTCACTTCGGATTTAAGGTTAGTTTCATCATTTATGTTTTCTGTATTTTCTTTTCCTTCATCAAAAACATATATTTGGGCTATATACCTTCTAATCTCTGGAACTTGATCTTCATCAAAAATGATATTTCTCGATACTTTTACTTGTTTTAAATTTGTATGATACATTCTGTAATTAGTATTATCATAACCAACCAGTATCATTTTCTCACTCTTCTTATCTAATTTTGTTCTTAACTGTTCAGGAACATGAACATACCCAGCACTACCAAACACTTTCACATTACCCAACTGATGTTTTATTCCATTCCAGAACTCATAAGGTGTCATGTTAGGGGTCTGGCTTGAGGAGGTTCTATTCAATATATAAAATGCACAGTTCACAGTCTCAGTCCACAAATTCAATGGAACATCTCTTGTATACAGCATAGAGCGAGCACTCTCCACAATAGTGCGTGGTTCTCTCTCCACCCGTCCGTTTTGTTCAGGGGTGTATGGAGCTGTAAACTCCTGAATTATGCACTCTTTATCCATATAATCCTTGAAAGCTTTGTTTATATATTCTCTTCCATTGTCTGTATGAAGGACCTTTACATTGTGGGTATATTTTTTTTGACCATGGCATACATTTGTCTAGCATACGAAGGGAACCATTGCCAGCACGAGTTCAACCTCTAATGATCAGTACACCAGAGAGAACCTCTGGTGGGGTCAACTCGATCAACCCATGCTCCCACTTATTTGCCATGGCACTGGGGGGTTTCCAATGTCCAACCGCCCCACCGCATGCCCACCAGAAGAGGAGGACGGCGTGCGATCGACTCGGAGCGGCATACTTTCTCGGTTTCTAGGGGAATAGCGGAATCGGGAAAAGCTGTCCTAGCTCTGAACGGAAAATTTTCGTCCTTGTAAACTCCGTAGGTCTGGACCCGTAGGTTCCAGAGTTCTTCCATATTATCATCACCGCCTCAGTGCCATCGCCACCACATCCATCTACCAGCAGTGCATTTGGAGGAGCTGACATCAGACACTGTCCTTTACCATACTATAGAATTTATGCAACATGAAATTCCAGTATTGGGCCTCATCGGCCTGAATGCCAAGTGGTTCAACACCGCGCCAAGTGGTCGGGCCTAGGTACCATCTATCGGCCCAAACCATCCCGGCAGATACCCATGACCAGCCACGAGAAGACTGGTCCTCATAGGGAAACGGGCGGCGGAGCCCAATTTGCACAAATAGATGTGGCACGAATAGCCTTGGGTCGCCATGAGTGGAGAGAGGCTCTAAGAGTCGCGTCACCCACTCTTTCCAGGGTCAAATGTGGCAACCGGGCTTGGCTACTATAGCATGGTACTGCCACACCGCCTCAAACGCCCGGAAACCTCCCCCCCCCCGAGGGAGTCACAGACCCATAACCCTCACGTGACACTGACAGGTTTTTTAGGCCCGAAGGCCAGCACACCCTCTATCCTCCCGCACTGCAACTGTACTCGGATAAGTAAGACAGTGCACAGCACTTTCTCCTCTTGTCTCTTCAGGCCATTTAATTTCTTAAGTGTCGTTACTCGGTATTCAACCGGTTCTCTCATTTAAAAACCTGTCCTCGCCAATCTGGGATATTCAGACTTACTTTTTGTGAAGCCTTTACCTGAATACCCCATTATGGGTCATAAGAAATTTGTTCTCTTTGCCACTTATCGAAGTCTTCAAGCCTTCTTCCAATTTGAGTGGCAAACCCATTCCATAACTTATTGAGAACACTGCTTGTCATATTTCCCATATCTAAGTGAATGCCCTTTTCTTGCATTGTCTCTTCATGCCTTTTTCTAATATCTTCTGTTTTTAGACATTGCATGATGACATGTTGAACCGTATCGTCCACTCTACAGACATCAGAGAGCGGAGATTGCACCAGTCGAAGGCTGTGGAGCTTACCTTGAAATTACCATGGCCAGTATACAACTGCATACTGTAATGATTTATTCGTACCCATTTGTAGCTCATTCTAATTCTTACATCAGGGATTAGCTCGTATGTATGTCTACCCTTATCTGATGTGTTCCATCTTTCTTGCCACTGGTCCATGATTTCATGCATTATTTCAGATTTGTTTTCCTTTGACAGCCTTGCGACTCGAGCTCTCTCCACTGTGAGACCCCTATATCTGACTAGCAAGTCAATTGACAGAACACCAATCAGTACAGGGAGCGACTCATTAGGGGCAGTTTTGTATGCCCTTGCAACAGGCAGCAGTGCCACCCTCTGAGCACTTATGAGTCTCCTCTTATACCAGGTCAATTTGGCTCTATGGAACCACATCACAGCTCCGTATGTGACGATTGCCTCAAAGACAGCTCAGGCCCCAAGTAGTGTTGCCAATTCTGTTCAGTTTCTGGAAGACCACAATGGCCTTCCTAGAAACATATTCCACATATTTGAGGAAACTCATTGTGTCATCCATGATGACTCCCAGTAGTTGAATTCATGCACATTTTCGACTGAACTCCCACCAAAGCGCACTGTCGGCGGTCTCTTGAAATTTCCTTTTAACAGCGTTGTGTTTTTTTTTTCCTGTTATATTTTGCTGTTATAGCCCAGTTTCATATCTATCTTCTCCATTATTTCTGCAGCCTTGTTTATCAGCAGGCTTCTTGAATTTCCAGAAATTAAGACCTGCCCATCATCCGCATAGCTAAATACGGTGCACTCCTGCGAGAGGCCCAACTACAGAGACCCATCGAAAAGGACATTCCACAGGATCGGGCCGAGGACCGAACCCTGTGGGCATCCCTTCGTGAGGCATTTCTTAACATGCGTAGTTTTTGCAGAATACAGGCTCTATCTATTGGTAAAGAAATCCTGAATGGCGCCATAGATGTTAGCAGGGCACCTCTTCCTTTGGAGTTGATGCATAACTTCCAGCCACCAGTCATCGTCGAAGGCTCCAGAGATATCCAGAAACACCTCCATGACGTACTTTTCAGGACACTCGCTTATGACCTTCATCACATCATGGAGAGCAAAATCTGTTCTTGTGCCTTTCTTGAAGCCATACTACTGCTCATTCAATGTACCCTCTGCCTCCAGGGCCATAATGAGGCTTCTGTCTATTAAATTTTCAAAGACTTTGCCTAGCACCGGAGGCAGCATCAATTGTCGGTAAGATTTACGGTCATCAGGCTTCTTATCATCACCCTTATACAGCACTCTTAAGCACCCAAATTTCCAAGGGGAAGGGAACATGCAATCCTTGAGACAGTCATTGAACATCCTTAGCAGCACTTTCTTGATCCTCGAATAACATCTCTTGAGGATTTCGGAAGTTATGCCGTCCAGTCCTGGAGCTTTTCCATTTTTTATTTGGTAGACAATAGCTGTAAGCTCTTGTTCAGTAAACTCTTGGAGCATCTTGAACTTCAGGTACAATTTCCATTAGCTGTCTCATTATCATGTACTCCTCCCCCTCTTCCACCAGAGAGTTATTTGGTAGGAGTGTGCAAAGCAGGACTTCCATTGATTTGTGCTGATCAGTCAACGTTATTCCATTTACGATTATGCACGGCGGTGGAGAGTTTATTTTAACCTTATTTGCTGCAAGATTGTAAACTAGGCAAAAAGGATCCTCGTTTCCTGCGTGAGTTACGAACTCTTCCCACGACTGTGCCTTCTTCTTCCGCACCCTGCCGAAGTAAGCTTGTTTCTTGAGCTTATAGACCTGGGAGAATTGATAACGCTCTACGCCCCGGAGTCTATGTAGCCTTCTCCTTGTTCTGCGCGGATCTTTCCATTCCTCTTCCAATACCTAATCCCACCATGACAGGTTTGGTAGGCCTGGTGTCGTCTTATGTAGCTGTTCTTCACAGTTCCCTTTTATTATTTCTGTGATTGCACTCACTCTTTCTTCTATTTCTCCTTTCTTCAGTGCAGTGCTTTCTTTAAGCCTCCTCAACAGGGTACAGTCGAAGGCAGCCCAGTCCGCCATGTTGTGGACATACCTCACCTAGTTTTCTTCTAGCCGTGGAGTACTCCTTCCATCACTGTGGATTTCAAATATGATGAGTCTGTGGTCACTACAACTTTCGTCCGTCACACACAACATCCTCACATAGTTCCTGGCCCTCATATTTACTACCGTTATATCCAAAAACGACTGTGTATTGTGGGCCTGCGAGGCAAAAGTGGGAAGTTCTCCCTCTCTGTTATTTACATCCATATCGTTAGTCAGCAAAAACTAAGTAACTTGTTCACCAGCTTCGTCGGTAACAGGGGAGTGCCACAGCTCAGATTTGGCATTCACATCTGCGCTAATGAAAAGTGGCTTGTCCCTTAGTGTCTCCACTATAACCTCCCATCTATACAGGTGCACCTGAACATCATCCCCAAACTGGAAGTACAAGGACACCATCCATCATTTAACTGTGCCTTTAACTAATTGTATGCACACATGATGTGTGTTTGACACACTTGACATCATTGAGATATCAATGTTCATATTGGTCCCCAGTACTCCAGTACTCCAGCCCTCGGGTTTCCGCCACAGATATACACCCTACCCCTCAGGCCCACCACAGTATCAAACGGTAGATAGGGTTCCTGGAAAAGCACAACATAAGTCTCTGCCCCAACATAATCCTATTTAGCTCTGCGGCAACTACCGCTGATCTTTGCATATTCAACCGTCCACATCTAATTATATTTTCACATGTCATATTCTATCCTGGCGAGTTCGTCAGACAGTGCCCTCTGGTATGCCGGGCAAACTCTGGAGTCCACTCTGTGATCATGCTGCTGACCTTTCCTGTGACAATTGACACAGATTTCCTTGAAGCCGCTTTCGCTTTTCTTGGGACAGTTCTTAAATTCGTGTCTTTGGTCACCCCAGCACGAGCAAGACTCTCTCTCCCTGCATTTGCTGGCTATATTCCCCCACTGCTGGCATTTGTAACACCTGGAGAGCGAGATATAATCTCTAACCCTGCATTTATTTTTCTATGAGTGCATTTCTGACCTTAGGGTCGCACTTTAACACCACATTGACCCTGTCTGTTCCCCTCTTGCCAGTTCTGTGGCTCACAGTCACAGCTTTCGTGAAGATTTCCATGTTGTGAACTCCACATTCTTTGTTTATAAAATTCTGTCTGTAAATGGTTTCAGTAGGTTACCATTATCCTCATCTGATGGCATATCATAAATTACCACCCTGGGGACCCCTTTTCCTGGGCGCCTCGAGCTTTAAGCTCAATTCTCGGATTTTAGCCTGGTTGTTTAGGGACTTGAAAATCTCTTCATCACCGGCCTCTATCAGTATTCCACCGTTTCTTATGCCCTTCATATTCCTATATACACGTGACACTGGCAGTTATAAGCTTGCATATAGCCTTTCGGTCATATTTTTGTTATTTTTACGCAGCGCTCATAGCCTTGCGGCCATACCACGCTTAGGCCGCCCACTCGGCGGGGAAGAGGGACCACATCCTCTCAATGCAGGTGTCCCAGATTCATCTGAGGTAACCAAGTCCTAAGCCCCAATTTGATACACAAGCTCCACCAGGAGCACCCTACCATAAGGCCTGAGATCCTCGTACTTAGATTACCAAGCGTGTGATTACCAAGCGTGACACTGGCAGCAAGAACTGGATTTACAAGGTTTAAGACTACACATTTTAACCGTGGACAGCTGATACTACTCTTTTAACTTTTTAAAGTTCTGCTATGTAGATATCCCAACTTCTTAACGTTTCCTTGCATCTTTGAAACTTAATTAATTAATTATTTTTCCTGGATGTATTGTTGATTTCTAAATTTATCACGGCTTAAAAAGTTGCTGAAAATGTTGAAGTCCAGCCAGTAAAACACATAAAATAATATTAAATGAAAATTTACATATGCAGAACAGACTGGTTGATACGTGTGACTCAGGAAATACTTAAATCTGCAAATAATATATAATTACAGAAATTTTATTGAATCATAGAGGAGGGTAACAAATGTTTATTACAAGGGAAAATAAGGTGATGTATTCAGTTTCCAAGCTACACGCTGCACAAATGAAAGGATGTATTCATATTCAGAATTTTCGCATTAGGGTTATGAACTTTATAGACGTGCTTTTTTATCCCTTAATACTTCCTGACTTCTGCTTCAATACAATACGACTGATTTGGAGGACCGCTAAATATCGTACATTTATTTATTAGTATGAAAATATGTAATACAATCCTCCAGAATAATATGTCTTTGAAGTGACCAGCCCCAGTGTGTACGGTGGAAAGTTGAGTTGAGAGATTTGGGCGGCTGTTAACAACGAGATATTGAGAGCCGATGAGGGTGAAATGAGATGAGAATGGATCAGCGTCGGAATGCAAGAGTGGGAAAAATGGAAGATCCCGAGGAAACCCGCCGACCAGCGGAATCATCCGGTATGATTCCCACTTGCGAAAATCTAGAGTGACTCTGCCGGGGATTGAACCCGGTTCGCATTGGTGGGAGGCGAGTAGTATGACCACTACACCACCACTGCCACCGTGTCGGGAAAGGGGAGGGCGCACAGCACAGTAGCTCGCAAATACTATATACTTTTATTAGCAGCTCCTCTGAGGGGACAAATATGTATGTCCATCTTTCTTAGCTGATAAGGATAGCAGATTTTTCTATATATTTCAACGCTAAACAGAATTTTCTTGCATTTGTTTCTTAGATGAGTGCTTTAATCGATATTTCGCACGGTACAGTGCAAATTAGTTCGACCTGGTTTGACTTACCAAAGTCAACTTATAAACACTTAACCCCCACCTGCAAAACCTCAACCATTTTACCATATGTGAATTCGCACACATACTAGCTGGCATGAAGCCCTTCGGAAATGAATGCAACTCTCTACTATACCTTTAATAAGGATTCCATTTCTTCTAAAAGATGCACGTTTGAGTGTTTGAGGCCGTTTAACAAGATCAAAAATTTATTAATTTCAATTAACTGAATCCAATCTGTTGAACCAAAAAATTATTTAATTTAACTTTCAATGAATTACATTCAATAAGCTTTCAAGTCTCCAAATAAAAATGTATCTCGAACTTTATAATAAAACCAGTTTAAAACTACTCACTGAAAATATTTAGTTGTTCTCTACGACTTGAGCATGACAGAAAAATAATATGTTGAGCCAAAACTAATTTTCTTCATATTATTGAACATTTTATTTTTTAAAAGTCCTTATTTTGTAACAACCAGGTATAAATATGTGCACACAACTCTATAATATTCTCAGAAAAGCTGTGATCGGCGATTGAATTTTTGCATTTAAGAAAACATAGCAACATGTTTTAAACGAAAATCTTGAAAGAAAATAAGACATTCAAGAAATTGAAAGTGAAAGTGGTCGTGATTATGACGTTCGAATGACTTCACATAGCATATAATAAATTGAATTCAATAAAAGTTGAAGGTTATGTGAAGAAAAATTTGATGGTGTGAAAGGGCCTTAACTCTACGTATTTCCGCACGATTGCATAAAGTTCACTACTAGTTATTTAGTTAATGCTTGATGCCTACAAATATATGTATTTTGAACTAAAAAATGTAGTCCTTCATTATTATCTGTATTATCAGGTTTGGGAATCAGATTACGCAAACTTATATATTTTGTTGGATTACCTAAAGATGTTTAAAAATTAGTTTCATATTCTCCTTTAAAGTAAGTCTAAGTGTTAAATCCATACTGTGTGTTGAAATTCCCATTAATGCTGCTGTGTTGTACGTGTTCTTAGGTGTGTGTAGCATATTTGTTCTAATATAAGTGTGCGATCCATAAGTAGGCATTTTTGCAGCCGTTTTCATATACGTTTCCAGTAGGGGGACACTTTCAGGATTTTATGTGCAAGCACAATAAGCTACAATATAAGAAAGGATGTCTTTCCAAAGGGAAACAATTCCAGTTCCCAATATTTCAATGTTCTGAAAAGTTTAACTCTTTGCCTGCATAGGCAGCAATACAACTCTATAGCACAGTGCATCTAGCTTGACTTTGACCAACTATATTAGTGCCTGGTATTGATAGGTCAGAATTTTGGGACGTAAATGCAGTGAGGGATACCTTTCAGGATTTTGTGTGCGATGGCAACCAACAACAAGACTGTAAAGGTTGCCTTTCTAGTGGGACAAATTCCAGGATAGTTAGTGCGCGGAAACAAACACATTTTCGGGAATTGGAAAGGATTTATTTCCAGATTTACTTCAACTCTAGCACTGTATAATAAAATCCTGAAAGGCTGCCTTTCCTAAGGTTTTTAGTTGCGCGACAACGAATACATTTTCAGAAAGTGAAAATTTTGCATTTTCTGTTTCTTTCCAACAATGCCATCGCCGCGAGATACTGAAAGACTGCTTTTCCAAGTGGAAACAATTCAGCTCCCCCGAAAATGTAACCAGAAAGTTGAAATTCAGCCTTTTGAAACGCATGTGGATAATGCAAAATGTACGTCTATAATCACCACATTAGAAATACGAGATATCCCATAAGTTGTTCCAATAAAGCATTAAATAAACATATCACGTCAGAAAATAATACTTATTATTGTTTTATTATTTTGTGCGCAGTTATTTCACCTCTGCAATAACTGCCAGCTCTACAGAAAAGGTAACAAATAAACGGCGCAGGTATGTTTTTTTGCAAAGCTATTGTAAACAAACACACTACAGTGTCGCTTTCGTTTATATATAGCCTCGCACGGGGCGGCCAATAACAATCAATTAAATGTATTGTACCATCTCAATACATCTAAACGATCAGAAATACGTCACGTGAGTTTTGATCTGACCATCGCTTTTCCATCGCCCGAGATGGTGGAACATATGTAATGCAAAACTGAATGTTATGGAATACCGGATAAAGTCTTGCATTTCCGTTGGAAATATTTCCTTGCTCATTCATATTTCTTGAGAATATTTTCATCCGCAACACTAAGACGTAAGAAATAAATGCACAGCAATTCAACTCATTTATTACATTATTACCTACAAATATTGTAAAATGTGTTTTGTACCACTGTTCTTTCCTAGTTATCTATTGAGCTCAGTTCTGAAATGTGAACATAATGGAATTAATTGTACTTTGCGCTTTTATGTATAAAACACGCTTACATTTTCACCATTTTATTTTAAAATTTATTGTTATTTCAATTACAAAACTACCGTAAATTAATTTCCTCATCGAGGCCCTCAGGGTTCAGGCCATTCACAGATACAGTTTCCACACGATAAACGCGCATCACAGGCGACCGGGAATAACCGGTTCTCGGGCAGAAATGAGCAATGACGCCATCGGAAGTCGATCGATTATCACTTTAGTTCAAAACGCACTCCACGGTAAAGTGGTGCTAAATGATGCAGCGATTCTGTAAAGGCGATGCCTACTCGTGTGAACGCCTTCATTCTGCTCAGAGCTAAGTTAGTTGGCGTCACTAACTGGAGAGACGTCAAATTAGCTGGCGTAAGTAGTCCCATACGGTCAATGCAATTTTCTATACATAGGCCTACAAGTAGGGTTACCTGGTTTTTCGCGAAAATATCTATGCCCAAACTAAACTCCAACTTCTAATGTGCAAGCTTGCAGATTTCCTTTCGCCACTGGCTTCGTGTCTGTGTAAGAAGACATTTCCTACTCGACTTTGGGCCAATCAGAATTAAGTTACACTGCCACTGAACGTCCGTGATTAGCTGGAAAATACTTAAGACGCGTGCGAGGTTAAATAATCCTACCGCGATATTTGTTCTGAAATAACGTGCTTTGAAGTACAACTAGTCGTGGAATCTTTTCGCGAAAAACAGATGGCGCTACGTAAAAGTTATCTAAATTCTAAGTTCGTGAAATTTTCGTATGCACAACCATATTTTCCCAATACACGTATTGCAGATATCAAGCGTTTGTGATCGGGCTGTGCTAAAATGGGTCATTTATATTTTCAACAAGCGTTAATTATAAACTATTTTCATCCAAACAAATTTTCTTGTATTCACGTTATTAGTGCGTCAATAATTCAAAGTTCATTATTTTTAACATAGTAGTTTTACAATCTTCTCATTACTTAATTAAAAATTTGAATTATACACGTTTACAGCCTTGTTGTTATATTTATCCGGGTTCCAGTAACATAGATAAGCCCAGTGTAAAATAAACGGAGTAATTACATTTCCTAGCAGATTGGCCGAAAGGATTTTATTTTTACATTCCAATCAGTAAAAAAAATTAAAGAGCAATTCAAGAAAAAAATCGATAATGGGTTTAATAATTAAAAAGACTGTAGTTGAAGTTTGTTTTGTGCACAATTTTTGTCTCGGAACTATGTATCTAGTAGTTACTGCGTGGAGTGTGGTTGGCGGCTCATTAATGAACTTCCTGCCCACTTGTATCTTTGCTGTCAGAAGTGGTCACTATAATATGGAAATTTACATATTCCTGCCTAACCTTTTAAATATTTTGTTTCGCTTGGTGTATTTTTCCTGTGTTTACAAATAACGTATTCTCAATACTTTTTTCCGTTACATAATTTACATTATGAATATTTAAAGATAAAAAAAAGGAAAGTTCTAGGCAATAAATATTTATTACGAAAATAAGTTCTTTGTCGGTTTTTAAGTCGGAACCTCACAATATACCAAGGATGAAATTAAACAACTTTGCTTGTGATAACCTTAAAATTTGAGGAAATAGTTGAAAATATTGGTTTTTATTACAATTTTGTGCCTCTACACTGTTGTATCAGAATCGGTGTTTGATAAAGAAATTGAATCATGTTTGTTGAACAAATTCGTGGTATTGTTAAAAGATAAGGTTATGCCATTTATTAAAACATGTCGGGAATCATGTATTTTCTAGAACCATAGTAACTTTGAATGAAGTTGAATTTTATTTTTACGATAATCAAGAAATGCGAATTAATGCAAGAATTGCTACTGCAATGTACAACAACGCTATTATATATGTTTCAAATATAGTCTTGATGTCACGAAGTTAATTGTATTAGATCATATAAGCATAGTGAGGTAAATAAAATGGGGGGGGGGGGAACTTGCCCCATCTAATTTACTTTGCAAAAGAAAAGAATAAATTAAATTAAGGAAATCATAAAGGAAATATTTCTTGTTATGTGTGAAAATAGATCAGATAGCACAATATATCAGTTTACATTAATAAAGACTGAATATGACTGAAATACTAATCACAAAAATGGCGTCACTGACCAGCAACATGTCGAGTCGCCAATCAAAGCCAGGAACCCTACTTGCTAGCCGGCAACCCAGCCAATAGGGTACATTTCGCATCATGCAGTAGTCAATCATGTATCCACATTAGTAAAAAACATTTCTGACAAATTAAATAAAATGGAACTTTAATTGTACCTGTTCCCACCTCTTCGTCGTTTATTTCATAATATTCGTGACTGCACTGCTAATATTTGTAATTCTTAATTCATATTGCTTGTAACATTGCAAATACGAGAATTTGTACGAGATTAATAATTTCCATAGAGTTCCAATTAACGGGTGCAAAAAAATATACTAAAATAATGTTTAACGCACTACGTACAGCGTACAGATGCGATCTAGTTGCGAAAGAGTATTGAATTCCATACTACAACGCCATGCCTATTGTAGACGCGGTTTAGTGTAAGGCATTCGCATAGCTCGTATGGAAGGCGAGGCGGAGCAATATGTTCGAGCGCGGGTGAGGTGGGCATGGCAGTGAAGGTCTACATGGTCCGCTGCAGAAGTGCCCAAGACTACCTACGTGGCCTATGTGCTGGCCGGAGCAATTGACGATTATTACAGCCAAATAACTGTTCGCACAAGGTGTGTGTCTCTACAAAACAAATTCACGTTAGCTTATGCAGGAAACTAAAACTTATAATACATTCACATACGTGCTCACACACTTATACACACGCATACACATAGGTGTCAACGCTTGCGGCTCTGTATACATAGCAATGCGGGTTCGATAATGCAGACATGCGCATATACATTAAAATTCGTTTTAAGATAGACATTAAGATAGACATACAATAATCGGCCACTGTTTGATTGCAGTTGGGTAGCTAGCCTCAAAAAAGGATACAGTGATTACATATGTTTGTAACATTATTACAGTTTTTCCTCTCTCTTAGCTAGATTGTGTAACAGTCAGAATAAGTCAAGAGGAAAGAAGCCATCATCAATCCGAAAAATATCATCGACCAAATGTGTTTCTAGTGGAACCTGCTTGCCAGATACGTTGAAGGCTGGAACCCCGAGCGAGTCAACCGCTGCTACAAAACTCTAGAAGGACCTCGAGTTCTCCACTCCACTGCGTCAAATCAAAGTCTCCGAGAACAACAACCGTACTGTATCGGTAAACGTGTACTCGCTCAATGATGCAGAGAAGATCGTGCCCATACGAGTGGTAAAAGAAGAAAAAGACAATTATTTTGGCCTACTGCTGTTGTCTACTGGAGAATATGCTCACTATAGCTATATAAACAATTTTTCAAGACTGGTGGGATCGCAGTTGACAACCCACTGAGGTGGAGTTCACATACGCAAGAGGTGCTTTATATTTTAATATGACCTACCGAAAAAATCGGGGCTGACAGGGCAGCAGTGCCTGGAAAAACACATTAAATTAAATATTTTAGCCCCGATCCCCAGCAAGAATAGATATGCCTTAGAATAAAAAACGTGGCCAAAGCCCCATGTTAAAATTAAAAAATTATCAGAATGGCAAAGAGCTTCCGATTTTTGTTTATGCAGCTTTTGAAGCAATGCTAAAACTAGTTTAAACCTGCCAGCCACACCCTGAAAAATCGCACACATATACATAGTAAAAATACGAATCCTATAGTTACTTTTATTATATGCGAGGGTTATTCGGAAAGTAAGGTCCGAATCGCCGTAGATAATCGAATGTCACGCGAACATTGTAACGCGCATGCGCACCGACTCCTGGCATGCCTTGCTCGTCAAACGACGCCATTTGCATTGGTATTGTTGAAGTGTGCTGTTTAAAGTGTCAGTTCAAAATGTTTAAAACAATTGATCAGCCCGCCGACTGTGAAATAGGTCAGTGATTCGGTTTTTGACAGCAAGGAACGTTTCAGCAGCGGAAGTTCATCGACAGATAAGTCAAGTGTAGGGCCCCAATGCGATGAGTGACAGCAAAGTGCGTAAGTGGGTGAGAGTTTTCAAGGACGGACGGGAAAATGCCCATGATGAACCGCGATCAGGCCGACCATCAGTGATCACAGAATATTTGGTGAAAACCGTAGACGAAAAGATTCGTGAAGACCGGCGATTCACAATTTCAACTTAAGCATTGGAATTTCCGAATGTGGGTAGAACAACTTTGCACAAAATTGTCTCTGAAAATTTGTAATTTCACAAATTGTGCGCACGTTGGGTTCCCAGGCTGCTTACTGAGGAACACCAAATGAAAAGAATGGCTTGTGCTCTTGATTTTTTGGACCGATATCATAAGGAAGGTGATCAATTTTTAGAGAAGATTGTCACAGGGGACGAGACGTGGGTTTCTCACATAACCACAGAGTCTAAAGGTCAGTCAATGGAATGGCGTCACCCGACATCACCAGTCAAAGTCAAGGCCAAGCGGACAATCTCAACACGCAAGGTTATGGCAACCGTGTTTTGGGGTAGACATGTAGTCTTGACGTCACAGATGACGAGGTGAAAGAAGCAGTTACAGACTGGTTATCCTCACAGGCGGCAGACGTCTATGACTTAGGCATACAAAAGCTTGTAGAACGTTATGACAAATGTTTAAACAAATATGGAAACTATGTAGAAAAATAGAGAAACATGTAAGAAATTAAATAAAAAATTAAAAAAAAAAAAATCTGTAACGGTTTATGTTTTATAAGAAATCGGACCTTACTTTCCGAATAACTCTCGTATATATGTNAAATTAAATAAAAAATTTAAAAAAAAAAAATCTGTAACGGTTTATGTTTTATAAGAAATCGGACCTTACTTTCCGAATAACTCTCGTATATATGTGGACCATGATGTGATTTGAGCCTGCAAGACTGCAAACTACTAACTTTGCCTCAAATGTATACAGGTGAGGATGCAGAAGAAAAAATGTATAAAGGATATGGTCGAAATTGGACAGAAAGTCAAAGAAATATACGAAGTACCTGAGCTGATGGGAACCCTAACGCACCTGCAACTATTAAATAATTTGAATTCCGACGAATGCTGCTACTGCTCCGTGCCATTAACAGACAGAAACCCCAGGAGTTATGGACCACTACCAATTTACAAGTAAATATATTGGCCAAGCACGTAACTAATGAAATTTGCTCCACCGACCCAGAAGCTGCCCATATTGTTCCACAATTTTGCCTATGATGAGAATTTTATTATTAAACAGCTAGAATATGACAGCAAGGAAATATACATAAATCCGCACACAGAGCAGAAGCTTATAATATTTTCGAAATTGCTAGGGGAGAGATTTAGTATGGAATTCATTGATGCATTTAGATTTATGTCCACAAGCCTGACCATCCTCGCCGAAAATCTACCGAGAAACGAATTCAAAAACACATCTAAATGTTTTACACCAGGTGAAATGGCACGAGTTACCCTCAAAGGAGTATTCTCGTATGACTACATTATATAGTTGGCCAAGTTAAATGAACCACAACTACCATATCAAGTAAATTGTTTCAATAGATTGACTGATTCAAAGATATCAGATGAAAATTATCTGCATGCGAATAAAGTATGGGACATGTTTAATTGTAGAACACTTGGTGACTACTCTCAATGTTATTTGAAGACAGATGTGCTCCTCCTAGCCCATGTATTTGAACATTTAAGAAAACTGTGTCTCAAAACTTAAGGCCTCGACTGCGTCCTCTATGTGAGCGTGCCAGGATTCTCGTTTGATCTAAATACAAAGAAACGACAGGCAGCAAACAACAGTTTCGAAAAATACTACTATAAATTAATTGACAATGCTACATTTGGAAAACTGATGGAACACAAAAGAGACAGAACATGGAATTAGTATGCAAGGAATGAATAGAAAAAAATCTGATTGTGAAACCAACCTTCAATGATAAGACTATATATATATATATATATATATATATATATATATATAAAATAGAGAGAGAGAGAGAGAGGGAGATAAAGAGAGAGAGAAAAAATTATCTCTGGTGAAGATGGAAAAAGATTACATTTTATTTGACAAACCAATATATGCAGGATTTGCAATAATAGACCTTTTCAAGACCCTGGTGTATAGATTTCATTATGATGTAATGAAGAAAAAATATGAAAATAACCTAGATTTGGCATACATGGACACAGATAGCTTCATATATCATATGAAGACCAATTATATCTATCAGGACCTGCCTAATGCTGTGCAGTTAATGGTACAGTTCGATACCAGTGCCTACCCCCATCTCCCTCCGCCTAACCTTGCTACTCTCCAACCAATGCTGAAGTTCTTGGAAATTTAAGGATGAATGTGTAGAGGATGTAATGCAGGAGTTTATTGGGCTGAGGGCCAAAATGTGTGCCTAGATATGTAACAACAAGGTCACCAAAAGTGTTAAAGGAATCCAGAAATGTGCACTGAAGGAAAATATCATATTTGAAGATTATTAGAAGGTATTGATGCAAAAACAACTTTTACGTGTTTCCGTCAACACAATCAGATCGCACCAGAACAACGTATAAACTGATTACATAAATAAATTGGCCCTAACATGTACAGACGACAAGAGACAGATAATGGAGGATGGCATACATGCAGAGCCTGTGGATATGACGATGGCAATTTGTAAATATATCACACCATCAGCTGCAGCGATACACTGTAACCCATGCAAGAGTATGCATATATTGTCAGGTGTACCATTAACGAATCATAATGGTATCTGTAGTCCATGCAAGAAGATGCATATCTTGTCAATTGTGTCCTGTGCAAAGAAATTGGAGCCTGTCCATACCAACCATTCACATGATCAATTATTTTGTTTATCCATTTTCTTTTGACTGACATTATGTTCGATTGTGTGGTGGCATGCTGTAGCCCGTGCAAGCGGGCGTATCATTGGCTTATACGTGTCCTCTGCTTTAATGTATGCACTATTGTTTTTCACAAAATTTTTTCCTGAGTAGCTATGATTTTTGGCGAGGTGTTTTTGGTAACATTTGCCCCCTTCATTGGTATACGTTATTTTTGTAGGCTGCGTTGTCTTCAAGATTTTCCGGCATTGTGTCCAAGGTTCGTCTGCATTGCTTTTATTATTTTCTCAGTTCATGTTCTTTGTGGGAAACTGTGTTGTCTTCAAGATTTTTCGGCCTTGCATGCAAGGTTCGTCTGCCTAGTTTTGTTTATTCGTGGGGCTAAATATAGTTTTTATGACACTTTGTGTAATTATTATTTTTAAACATAGATATCTAACTTTGTTCGCTATTATTTGACCAGTGTATTCTAATCGAGATTATTTTTCAAAGCATCACATCGAGGTCATGTAACAAAGACATAACATATTCTTCTTTGATAAAGAAAAACGGTGCTGGAAAGGGGACTGGTAATATTCTTAGTATATGCCTTTCCCTTAGAGAAGTGATGGGAAGGG
>NQII01007201.1:47088-99320 GCA_002778355.1 Clitarchus hookeri
GGGGGGGGGGAGGGAGACGCCAGGATGAAAGAGGTCGACTACACCCCCCACTCGAGATGGAAGTGGCATCGTCTCCCTGGAGGTTGTGGTGTACTCGCTCCATATGGAGAAGAGAGATGTCGATACTGAAGAACGTGAATTGCAATATGTATATATATATAAAGTGATGTAAGATAAATATTATTTTGAATAAATTTTGTAAAATTATCTTTGGATAAATTTTTTATTTCTATTATATATACATATACATAAATTATTCAATGTCTTAAAAAAATAATGCAGCTGACAGGCTGGTTGTATAAAAAAATTAAAAGTGAATAATTATTCAAAATATATTAGCAAAAATTTATGTTGAATATTTTTTACCATTTAAGAATTAATTTAAACTTTAATAGAAAATAAATTAATCAAAGAATAGAAAAAAAATGTGTAGGGTAAAATAAATAAAAACACAAACATTTTTCAAAAACTATTTATTTAGTACACAGTCAATACACAACACTATTATAAGTTTTTGTTATAACAATAGTTTATATAGTGCTCTACTTTAGCAGATTGTTACATGTATGGCTAAACAGTTCGCGAATGATGGTAAGTATCAACTTCTTGCAAAGCATCGCATAAGTCTGTATATAATAGTGATTTTCATTGGTTCCCGATTAGTTATCCACCTCATCATAGTCATACTGCAGATCTTGCCCTTCTTTAACTGCTAATTCCACGACTCCCGCCTCGACAATTATGGGACCACGGTCAACAGCAGGTCCAGTGAATCCAGCATCCACAGCTGCAGGAATAAATGCTGCTGGGCGGCGATGATGAGTAGGTGCAGGTTTGTTTCCTAAGATTGAGGTAGAACCATCGATGGTAGTTACTGACACAATAGCTTTAGCACCTACGCTGTACTCTGCAGCATCTGGTCGTCTGGGTGGATGCATCCTTCTTAGATCCAGGATACTGGGAGCAGACCGACGATTCATGCCTCCCCAGGGACAGCTCCACAGCACAGTCTGGCATATGGGTGCTAGCAGGTATCTGTCCAAGAGTGATGATTTGGTCCACAGTGCAGGGCAGCTGCGTCTGCAGCATCACGTGGAACACGATGCAGGCCGATGCTCCCAGACAGTCCATTTGAATCTGTGTTGGTTCATAGATGACTGGAAAATGTGCGAATTGCCATACTGCATACTGCCGCCAACGCAGATCTCGGTGTAGGTGTGCATGTATCCATCTTCCACGATGAAACTGTATTCAATGCTACCTTAGTCAAGCTTGGTGCTTGCATAAATGTCTGTAGGACTGAGAGTTGCTATCATGACAAACTGACCACTGCGCCACGACTAAATGAGCACACATCGAATTTTTCGCTCTTATATATACTATAGATGCTGATCAGGTGTGCCACCACATGAAAACTAAAATCCTCTTACAGTTCGGGTGACTTCATGTCTAATTGTAACTCATCGATTCACAGTGCAAGGATGAGGCACATCATTTGTGCAGCAGGTGCGCGTTCTTCCACGCGCATGTCCAGTCAGGTTCTGACCTATCGCGGACATCTTACAGCTGGTTGTCGTAAAGTTTTGTCAGCTTGCGCAGTGAATGAGAGTCATACTAGAACTGCAAATCGATGAATTCAAATTCGCCTTTGCACAAGACGCTCAACCAATTTTTCTGCTCGTGACCCACCACATAAACCAGTAATTTTGGATACTGTAACGGCAAGTTGCGCAGCATGTTTCCCAACTGATGGTACGGAATCTTGCCTTCGTCCCACTCCAGTCCGTGCTAGTACTTGGTTGCCCAGTCGTTCGTCTTCTTGCTTTTCTCGTTCAACAATTTCTACGAATAAGGGGGCANCCGTGCTAGTACTTGGTTGCCCAGTCGTTCGTCTTCTTGCTTTTCTCGTTCAACAATTTCTACGAATAAGGGGGCAGAATGAGTGTGTGTGCAGCTTGCCATTGTTTTCATAAGGCACTGCGATCTCCTTGAGCATGTAGCCACACTGGCTCTGGAAGCCTTGCAGATTACTTTAAATCCGAATACAAACTGAGGTGAGATGCAGTGATCATCCTTCTTATATATGCTTAACTCGCCATGTTCACCAGTCCTAATAAGCAGTCGTAGCGCACTACTCTGTCGTGCAAAATCAAACAGTATGCAACAGTGTTCGCAGGCATGATTGCCTTGGAAATAATTTATATACTACAATCCATCATGTTGTTTTTAACTCACTTGTTTTGCTTGAATGTGTCTAAAATCAGCAATCGTGACATTTCACAAAATCTTTCTGGGCTCAGGATGGGGTAGGATTCATGCCTGTAGTAGGATGTTCNCCGTGCTAGTACTTGGTTGCCCAGTCGTTCGTCTTCTTGCTTTTCTCGTTCAACAATTTCTACGAATAAGGGGGCGGAATGAGCATGTGTGCAGCTTACCATGGTTTTCATAAGGCACTGCGATCTCCTTGAGCATGCAGTCACACTGGCTCTGGAAGCCTTGCATATTACTTTAAATCCGAATACAAACTGAGGTGAGAAGCAGTGATCATCCTTCTTATATATGCTTAACTCGCCATGTTCACCAGCCCTAATAAGCAGTCGTAGCTCACTACTCTGTCGTGCAAAATCAAACAGTATGCAACAGTGTTCGCAGGCATGATTGCCTTGGAAATAATTTATATACTACAATCCATCATGTTGTTTTTAACTCACTTGTTTTGCTTGGATGTGTCTAAGATCAGCAATCGTGACATTTCACAAAATCTTTCTGGGCTCAGGATGGGGTAGGATTCATGCCTGTAGTAGGATGTTCNATCAGCAATCGTGACATTTCACAAAATCTTTCTGGGCTCAGGATGGGGTAGGATTCATGCCTGTAGTAGGATGTTCGAATTCTGGGTATACAGATTATACAGCAACATAAATCCTTCTTAGTCGAAGGAAGTGTTCAAATTCATGTACTGTAACTTTCGCTATTCAAAAATATTTTCATGTTATGGATATTGCAGTGGTCGAAGGTCGATTTGTCTGCATAATTTATTGCTTGTTTGTTTGAAATGACAGTACGATGTAATGGGATTTTTCCATTCTTGAAGACATATTCACTAACCAGTGGTTTCATGTGGCAGACAACAGGACCGGGCAAGTAACCAAACTCTAGCTCCTGAAGGTTATGTCAATGATTTTATCTTTATTAACATATTTCGGTAGCTTCATGAATTCGCAGGTGCTCGGAATCATGTGGGGAACGAACCAATCCATGTTGAACAGGGTTACAGCAATCATCTGCAGGTTTTCTCTAGCTCCCCACACTGCATCAAGGTGCGAGTTGGCTAGCATTATCACCAGGACTTGCTTGGCTTCTTTTATTATCTTCCTATAATCTTTGGCGAAACCCAGTAACATCAATAGTGGCATGCTAACTTCTAATTTGCCTTCTGCGGAGATGGGAACTTTGTATCCATTTGTGTTCTTTTCCCCAGCCTGGCATTTATACCATGTCGATATTTTTAGGCATGAGCGAGAGGTAGTTTTGATGGTGGTGGTCAGGCCCAAATCCTGCTTTTCGTCAATAGTAACACCATTTAGTTCGTACATTACTTGATCGAAAATGTGGAGTATACCATTGCAAACGAATGAGGTGGTCGCAGGGTGGGTCCTGTTCTCTTTCGTAAGTGTAACTCGGATGCGCAGAAATGATTGCAAAGGCAGGGTGTAAATATCTTGATACTGTATAGGGATTCAAACCTCACGCCCGAGGGTTAGGAGCCCATCATATACAGCTGGTAGAAATGCAGCTAAAACTTGTTGATTCTATTATCGAATTCTGCCCAACTGTGTCATGATCAATACGTTCATGTCTTCCATGCCTGTTCATTTTAAACCCTAGGCTATATAGAAACTGCTCGTTGACAGATGTCAGCACACTGGTGTCTCCAGCTCTACAAGTCCCGAGTTAGGTGCTGCGCTCAACTTTATGCATAGTACACCTAACAAAACTCAATCCCATCGTTTCAGGTGGAGTCCTAAAGTGTATTCTTTGTTTCTGAAATCTATCTGCTTATCATACTCATCGACGATAGTCATGACCACTTTGTGCATGCTCTTCGCGATCATGGGAAAATAAATGATACTTTTAAGTAATTTGACTTGTTTATAACCTGTGTGGGGCTGTCGGTGCAAAATCGTGCAGATTTTTTCTGGTTTTACAAATGTTGTGGCAGCCATTTGCCAAATTACAATTTATGCATACTACATTCACTGGAAATATGTTCATTGGTCATGAGGATTCATGTGTTATACAAGTTTCGTAGGTTCGTGTCTCGAACCTTAGCATTGGCCCGATAGTATCCAGTTCAGTGAAATATATATCGGCACTGCAAAGTATTTCTGCTTTCAGAGTGTTTGGGTTCCCTTATAGTTCGAAAGTCACGTCCGATGGCACAGATATCTTTATAGAATTGGAGATGTCCTTCAGTTGGTATGCACCAGTGGAAATACCGATTTCTTTCACGGCTCCTCCCACTTCATACCATAATGCGGAATTCATGTTTTCTTATATGGTGGATATGGAGTTATATGTTAGAAAATCCATAAGTCCAACGACTAACTCACTTTCCCGCTCCAAGGGTTGGTAAAACATCCCCCTCAACTCGGATGTCTTACTACTTATAATGATGGATACTGACATACTGACTGGGGAATATAGCTGCGAACACCTTTTATGAAAAGGTTTATCGAACAATGACTCGCCTACGATTTATTTTATTCCACTGCACCAGTAAGCGAAGTCACAAGTGCCAGCAGTTCAACGTGTTGAACATCTGCACCATCTCGTAGTTGTAAGTCAGTTTGCAATTTATCAGGTACTGCAGCAGATCAGGTGGTGAACACAAATTACCAAACCTGTTATAGTATACAGCACATTAGCCATGTTTGACATAAGTTACCTAGTGCATACTCAGTCTGGCTGTCGTGTCCATATTTATTATGGTGCTTTCGTCACATTTGGTTTTAGGGTCCAAAGCATATCGCATGAATACACTGCGAAAATGAGGTATCTTCAATTTGTATGCAAACAGTTCCAAATCCACATTCTCGAGTGGCAGAGTACAGATTTCATTAGCACCTCTTCCTGCAGTGACCGTTTTTCTTTCTCGCACCTCCTCCTACTCGGTAGGGCTGTCGTATGCAAAGTCCTTGACCATTTTTTTTTACCGAAGGTTATAGCTTTCAATTTACAGTTGTAGTGGTGGTTTCCCCGAAAATTCCTCACATTCGTTCCAGGCCTGTTTCACCATGCTAATGATATTCATTATGGTTACAGCGATGCCACCCAAAGCACCGCTTACAGGTATCAAGGTGATAAGGAATCCTTCCGTCTATTTCTTCCCTCTCCTCTTGGAACTTAGTCTCGCTTTCTTCGCCCCCATGCCCATCTTTACCTTTGCTTTCATCATGTGGGAAAGGCCCCACACTGCTATTTTTTCACCGAGTCCGGCGTCCAGTGAGCGATGTATTTAGTCTTATAAGTGAGTATCTTGTCTGCCTGTCTGGTGCCTGGCTTGCAGATCCTTGTGCTGGGAATAGGTGAATATTGTGTCACTTGCATGAGTTATTACACAATACTGTGCTACAAATCGATATATACCCAACCCTTAAACCTTTCCGATTCAGTATCATGGAAATAATCATACTGCATTTTATATTCCTACCCTCATCACTGAGGAAGATGTCGAAACTTCACACAATGCATGTCTTGGCATGCTGTTACCCATTACTGTGAAAGCATTGATTTCCAGACTATCAGGTTGCGGTAAAATGTGCATGCTGTTGAGTTTGCTGGAGGAACCGAATGGACATAGGTTCAAGAACTTGTACCTGTACTCCAAATCGCTCCAGGAACCGAAATAACTTCATCTAGCATGACTACTACAGGCTGTGAATGGTGTGAAATATTTCCCTTGCAGTGACAAAAAGATGATCGTGCCACCAAGTGAAGCATTGACAAAACTCCATATTTATTTTCGGCGATGTGGCATGTGAGAAACAGACTTGCATCCAGGAGTACTTTAGCATGGGCTGGCATGCGAACATGGACTGTGTGTACTTGAGCCAAACTTATTCGTGCATGCCAAAACAGTTACTATACGATAATGTGAATTCCCTCGTGTTGTTTCGCATGGACGATACGTACACATGCGTATTATGACCATGTAAATACGGACATGACATTCGCAGAGTTCAAGAATATTTGTTCTTTGTGCTGGCTTGAGGAGTACAGCATATTGGTGATCGATAAGGATTTTCCAGTACATAGGGGAAGCTATATGCATGACTTCGATCATTCTATAGTAAGATACCGACCATGAGTCACGATGACATTTCCAAGTTCAGACATGATATATGCTCTGACGATGGTGATGATGGGAATGGGTTCAATGAAGCCTGTCTCACCACTGTTCACAGGGGCCTGTTGTTTCTTGGACAAAAGATTGAGATTGTGAAAAATGAAGTGGTGGAAGTTTTGGTTGCCATCGACCGGCATGTAGAGGATGTAGAGGCATGGATAATAGACCTGATCAACATGTCGAAAAAGGCAGAGATGGGAAGACTTAAGGCTCATTAAAATATTTTAACATTCAAACTGGCTGCGAAAACCGATGTTGCAAGGCATTGCAAGAAGGTGCTGGATTCATGCAACGACCTACTAGAAAGGATCTAAAATTCACCTTCCTCAACTCGAAAGTGAATATGTATGTATACCTGTGTAGTTGTGTATTTATTCCATTGTATGAATGATGGCAGTTTTTTAAGTCCCGAAAGCCAGCGCACCCTCCAAACCTCCCGCACTGTAACTATACTCAGAAGAGTAAAACAGTGCGCTGCACTTTTTCCTTTTCTTTCTTCGGGCCATTCACGTTACTTTTCTTCCTATAAACGGTATTTTACCGGTTTTCTCTTTAAAAACCTGTCCTCCTCGCCAATAAGAGATATTCCGATTTACCAATATTTAAATCTTTACCTGAATATCCCCTTATGGGTCATCAGAATTTCACTGGAACCATATGTTAAACTCCTCCATACGTTTGCCAATACGGGTAGCGAATTGATTCCAAAGCTTGTGAAGATTTCTGCTAGCCATAACATCTTCAAGCCTCCAGTGAATACCCATTTCTTGGGATTTCTCCTCGAGCCAATTTCTGAGATCCTCTGTCTTTAAACATTCAGTGATCACGTGATGGACTGTATCGTCCACACCACACACATCGCTCAACGGAGTTTGCACGAGTCGGAAGCCATGCAACTTTGCTTTGAATTTACCATGGCATGCTGTAGTCGTTCACATTAAACCTCTTACAGAGCTATCTAAGTCTAATTGTCTGGAATTAACTCATAAGTAATTCTGCCTTTCTCTGAGTTTGACCACCTTTCCTGCCATGTCTCCAAAATCTCATCTTTTATAAGATCTTTACTTTCCTTTGTCAGACTCCCAACTCGCACTCTCTCCGCCGTTAACTCTCTACTTCTAACCAACAAATCAACTGGTAACACATCCACTATTACTGGGAGTGACTCATTGGATACAGTCTTATATGCCCTGGTGACGGTCACCAGCGCCGCTCTTTGAGCACTTACAAGCTTCCTTTTATGCAACGAAAGGTCGCCCTATGGTGCCACATAAAAGCCCCATATGTTATGATGGATTCAAAAACTGCCTTGTATATCACTCTCAACGTTCTGTAGCTGAGACCCCAGTTGGTATTGCCTATTCACCGCAGCCTTTGAAACACCATGACCGCCTTCCACCACACATATTAATGTGCATTAAAAAGCTCAGCTTGTCATCCATGATGACTTCGAGATACCTGAACTCACTCACATATTGGACAGGGCTCTCCTCTCGAAGTGCACGGTTGGATATATTTTCAATTTTCATTTAACCTGCATTATTTTTGTTTTCTCAGTGGAGAAGTTTAGCTTAGCAGTTCTTGACCAGCTCCAAGTTTTGTCCAGGATATCTTTTGTTTTCGTCTCAAGGTCTAGTCTGGAATTTCCTGATACCAAAATAAGCCCATCGTCCGCATATCCATACACCGTGCACCCGGGTGGGAGACCCAACTCCAGGAACCCATCAAAGAGGATGTTCCATAGGATCGGTCGTAAGACCGAGTCCTGGGGACATCCCTTCGATAAAAGCTTCTTTACCTGAACTGTTTTGGAGGAGTAAATACTCCATATGTCAAGAATCAAATTTAGGATAACCCTGTAGATGTTTCCAGGGAATTTTTTGCCCTTCAGCCGATCCATCACCTCCGGCCATCAGGCATTGTTGAACGCTCCAGATATGTCCAGAAAAATAGCCATAATATACTTTGTAGATGTAGTCATAAAGGGTAAAGTCAGTTCCCGTACCTCTCCTGAAACCATACTGGTGTTCACTCAGAGTTCCTTCTGCTTCCAATGCCATAATTAATCTTCGGTTTATCAATTTCTCATAGACCTTCTCCAGAACTGGAAGCAATGTCAAAAGCCCATAGGTCTTAGGGTCATCCAATTCCCTTTTATTTTCTTTGTGTAAGATCCTCAGGTATCCCAGTTTCCAAGGGGAAGGGAACAACCCAGTTCGGGGGCAGACATTGCAGATCTTCAAAAGGAATCTTTTTATACTTGAATAACATCTCTTCAGAATCTCTGCTGTTATCCCATCCATTCCTGGGTCTTTCCCATTCTTCATCTTATAGACTATTGTAGTCAGCTCCTCCAGGTCAAATTCCAGAGCATCTTGCTCTTCTGAAATCGTATTCATAGACAGCTTCTTTACTGCATGCTCCTCCCCCTCTTCCATTCTGGAGTCATCAGGCAGAAGCACATGGAGCAGAGCCTCCATAGACTTTTCCTGATCCAGAATCAGGTTCCCATTTACTTTTATACATGGGGGTGGAACAGCCCTCTTGATCTTGTCAGCTGCCAATTTATAGACAATGCTGAAAAGGATCTTCATTACCATTTTTCGTGACTAAGTATTCCCATGCCTTAGTCTTCTTCTTCCGGACCTTGCCAAAGTAAGCCTATTTTTTTTAAATCTGTAAACCTGGGAGAATTGCACTCTTTCTTCTCCATGCAACCGATGCAACTGCCTTCTGTCTTTTCTTAGAGCTTACCTCTCTGTTTCTAAATCCTTGTCCCACCAGGAGAGATTTGGAAGTCCACGGAATATGAATGATGGCAGACCGAACCGAACGGACGGCTGAGCTGCAGCAGGCCATCGAAGCTATTCGCATGAAATATCTACTCGCAAAAAGTCACAGACTGGCTTTCGAGTATCGAAGAGAAGAGGCTTACAAGCCAATAACCAGCCATCTCGACGTACTTGGTTGACAACACTAGGAGGAAGCTTTGCCTCGGCCGGATATCAAGCACGAAATCAAGGTGGAAGGACCGACCCCTACATGTACTGTCCTTATCGGAAGGGATCATCACTAGTGACGAAGACGATTTGCCCCTGTGCGCATGAGAATAGAAATGAACACGAGAGCGTGGACCAGAGGTGGGTATGCTGGACAGGCACTACATCGCTTCCTACTCTGATCGGAACAGCGACACGATGTACAGCTTGAAACACCACAATAAAAAACGGTTTCTCAGAAATATGGAGGTTGTGTTTTTTCCAGGAGATGTGATGCAGATCGGCAAGGTCAAACTGATGGATGGTCTGAGCGAACTTTAGTTTCGTAGGCATCCCAGACACTAAACCGAATCGGGTTTGCGCAATTACAATCGCCTGCTACAGTCCAGTTGTGCTTATTGCACGAATTATAACCCCTCAATGAGGCGATTTAAAAGGCCACAACCCATGCGAAATTCGGCATTGTCGCGGGACTGTTTCCACGATTGCTCGAACTTATTCGATCGGGTCTGCTGCTGCAGAAGATCGATGTCAAACACAAGATAGACTATGTGTTTAGGGACGATCCGAATGAATTCGTCGATAGACTACAGCTACTAGTCACTTCACAGTCTGCGGGCAACTGATCACACACCAACGGCATTATATCCATCATCTAAGAACTCGTCGAAGCTGACTACATCGTGAGATGACGAAACATGCCATTTTTGGGAAATTGCACAGGTCGTCTACAAGGAATTATCCTCGGAGAAAATACATCATGACAGGCTTGGACTATACTTTCCAATAAGACCTGATCGAAATGCAAGACCTTGCACGTGCGAATAAAGGTAACCAGTACATTTTGACTGTAATAGACACGTTTTTCAAATATGCCTGGGCCAGACTCCTTGAGTCGATGAATGCATATGACATCATTGAGGCCATGGTGGATATGTTGAGAGGGCACATATCAAAAATTCTCTACACCGACGATGGTAAGGAATACTTTAATGCTGCTTTCTATTCACTGATGAAAAGGCATGGCATGCATCACTATTCCACGTACTCTGGTCTCAAGGCTAGAATCGACGAGCGTTTTCACTGGCCTCTGGAAGCCAAATTGTGGAGACATTTCACTGCGAATGAAAACTGCAAGTGGCTTGAGCTACTGCAGAAACTAGTCCGCGAGTATTATTCTACAGTTCATTCTACCACTCGCCTAAAGCTAGAAGATGTTGAGGATGACTCCCTGCTTCGGACCATTTTCGTTATTCCGACGAGGAGGGACCCACGCAAGCCTAAAGTCAAGGTCGGTGACCTGGTACACATATCCAAACAGCATGGCATTTTTCAAAAGGCCTATCATCACAACTGGTCTGCAGAATTGTACAATGTGGTTCGTATATGACATTGGTACACATGCATGTATTATCTCTAGGAGCTACGAGGCGAACCCATCTCCGGAGGCTTTTTCACAGAGGACATCCAGCCTACGAAGATTCCCGAGGTTTATTTCGCGGAAAAGGTGCTGAAACGACGTAATGGACATGTGTGCGTCAAGTGGCTCGGACACTTGATGCGTGACTGTTCCTGGGTCGACGAGAAAGACGTTCTGAAACAGGAACTACGAATATTTTAATGTAATTATGTACTTATATTTTTTTTAATTAAATCATGTTTTAACTTAATTAACATTAATTTTCTTCTTACCTGTATTTATATGCAGTATTACGGGATTGGAGATAGCTAAACATTGTGAAACAAAGCTAATACTGCTCTTCCCACACATGGAGACTTAACGGTTACCCAACACCGTGCAGGCATGAACAAATGACATGGTAGTATGTGTGCAGTTATCTGACGCAGTGCAGGTGCTGACCTCATGGTCATCCGACACAGTACAGGTGCGAAAACGACTTAAGCACATATGTTTGCACGTGTGCAGTTACTTGATACTGTGCAGGTGCAGACCTCTGAAAATTCTAACATCGCACTCCCCCCACGCATTCCTGTCCACCACCCCCTCCCCCTCCNAAAACGTATGGCCCTGACCTTGAATATGGTCAGTTATAACCGGATTCTTCCAGGTTTATTCGCACGGGATACAGATACCTAGGTTAATTCGCATTCACTTGGCTCGGAGGAGTACAACATTCCCCCCTTCCTTTCCCCGTAAAGTCGTCGAGATGTTGACCTGCCTGCGCATCCTGTCAGGTTAATTTTCATAAAATGTAGAGCTGAATAACCCCTTTTTTAATTAAATATTTTTTGTTTCGAAAACAGAAAAGTATTAATATTCACATTATACTAAAATACCTTTTTATAAATTCATATATATATTTTCATTGATAAAACTACTAGCAATTAAATGTGCAATCGGGAATTTTTTAAATTCGAGGTAGCAAACAAGAGATATTTAATTTTTACACGTTTTTTAAAATTAAAATAATTTTTTTGGTTACAGATTTTTATGAAGGAGTAGGGAGATCAATACATCCCCCGATGCACTGTATACCGAAGTGGCAGGCTGAAATGATTGTATTATTATTAAAATCGTTTCTAGGCAACATTACACCCTACACCGATATAATTATTAAAAATCCAAAGTGCGGCCGATACTTTTTAATTTTTTATTAAAATAGTTTTTAGTAATGACGGGAGTAAGAACATCCAACATTGCATCGATCCCTGGCCGTGATGCATACCATTATGACGGACTGCACCGACCAACATGGCCGCCGGCCGCTCCTACCAAGAGGGCGGACAACTCCTACCTCCTCATGCCAGATGCCATACCCCTGAAGGAACATAAGTGTACTATTTACCTTAAAATTTAGAGGAAATGTTTATTTAAAATATTTTAACATATAACGTGAACAATTGTAGAAGAACAGAGCAATTGCTGCACCACTACAAAGTTTGAAAAGGAGCATTATGTTTCTTGTGTAATCTGTTAAATTTGTACTGCAGTGTGACGATTATCATTTTTTGCGTGATTTCGAATATGTTTTTACATTTTTGTTATCCGTTTATTACGGAAATGCTTGTACTAGAAAACAGGGATTATTCATGGAAATTAAAGTGGCCGAGAAAGGGGGGTGGGGTTGTAGGGAGTTAGAGTACATGCTCAGTATGAATTAACACTGTAGCTTAAATGATCAAAGAATGGGAAAGCGACAAGCTGGGGGTGGGGCAAGGAAGAGATTTAGAGTCATCGTGAAAATGGATGTACAGTCAAGTAGCGTGGGCTGCATGCTAAGTATGAAGACCATAGCTTAAAGAGTTTAATAATAGCAAAGGGACTTTTAAAAGAGAACGGGGACTAGGATGGAAGGAGATTTAAGAGCGGAAAGGAAGGGTGTACGAGGGGGTACACTCTGCATGGAAGAAGAGTAATCCAAAAGGGTTGTGTACCAAATTATAAAAAAAAATTACTAAAATTGTTTAGGAATGATATGGGATTCGTTTGAAGGCAGAGCAAGGAAGCAATACAAAACAAAAATTACATAATAAACACTAACTATGGTGATACAAGAACGTGCATGCAAAAGTAATTAAGCGCAAGACTGTAACAACTTATTAATAGCAGGGAATTTTTCTAGCATATCATACGAGGGGAAGAGAAACTGACACAAGAGAGGTGAAATTGGAAAGGAAACTGTATAGGTAGTTTCGTTTCTCAGTTATTTCCTTAAAACTAAAACAAAAATAACAAAATATTTAAGTTGTAGTCAGCTTCGTGTATATATTTTAAAAAGCTGTTCGTTGAATGGTGTAAATGAATAACATAGTCACAAATTTAGGAAATCAAAAACTTTTTATTATTCATGATGTTATCTCCTCCAAGTTATCCGAAGGAGGTTGGTTATAATAATAAGAAGGAAGGGATATTTACTAGTATTAATTTGGTTTTCGGGTCGGTAACAACACAGAGCGCTTTCTTTATAGAAATAACAACATTTCTGAATCCGGTGGGTTGCATGCCAAATAAGAAATCCGTAGGCCGAACTGTTCGGGAATGGTAAAAGGTCGCTTGAAAGATAATTGTCGATGTGCTGTGGAGTGAAAAAGTATTCGAAATGAGAGACATAAAGGAGGAATGCGTGGATATCAATTGTAAAGGAATCATGGAACTGAACTATGCTAAGTAAAACGAAGGGTTATGATTGCTAAGTGTGAAGCCAGTGGCTTAAACGATTCGGGAATAACAAAGGGTCTTGTAAGGGAGGGTGAAAAAAGGGAGAAGGACTTGGAGAAGTAATGGAAGTGGAAATGGTGAAGAATGGTGGAATCAGAAACGAAAACCGTACATTTTATGGGTTAGGGATGACAATGAAGAACATGAAAAAGTGATGACTAATCTCAAAGGGGTTGATGAAAGGAGGGAGAGAGTAAATTTTGCACGGAAAGAGAACTGGACCAAGCTAAAACTGCTTACGAATAACGAAGTATTCATTTAAATCGGAAAGTTTTGACCAGAGAAATAACTTGTTAAAAACAGTAATTAGTTTAATAATGTACGTACGGTAATGAACTTGCAAAAAGGTAGTTATCGATATAACTAATAAGCCAATTTTCATCTGTACATATATACAAGTAAATTTTTAAGAGTACAGAACGTATTAATATAATCTGTATTCGGTGGTTGAAAAGTTATTTGGGGGAAACATACACGTTGACAGTAAGTTGTAAATACAGTTCCTATATTATATTTCAAAACTGTAAGTCGAACGGCGTGGGAATGGCATACCAAAAAATTTTATACTCATAAAATTACACCTGTATAATTCCTCCGAAGGTATGGAAGGGATGATTTTAATAATTTGAAGGGAGAGGCTAGAGAACTAAAGGAAATAGGTACAAATTTATATTTTCGTTCGCAAACCTATGCAAAACTTTAGATAATTTCTAAAGTTGTCAACTAAATTATAATAAAGGTATATGGTGGCTAGAGTGGAAGAGTTTTAGGAAATGGGGATGAAAGGATCTAGCATGGAAACGGAAGTGGCGAAGGCGGACAAGGCCTAACCGAAATATGAAAATTGCAGCTTAGACGGTATAGGCACGATAAAGGAGAAAGCGTGAGAATAGAAAAATGATACAGTAAAACTAATTATGGAAAACCTAAAGGGTTGATTTGGAAAAGGTGTTGTGTGGCAGTGTTGACGTAGAGAGGAAAGTAAGTAAAGAAGGGATAAAGCAAATACATTTTTTTGAGCACATAACAAAAATGCAATCCAGAAAAACGAATTTACGAGGCATTCACAAAAAATGTAAGCAAAAGTAAAAAATTATCAGAATACAATAAATTTCAAATGCTTAAAAAATGTCTTCTATACTAAATTCGAGAGCTTCATTTCAAACTGTGCGTTGGAACAGCACAACGTCAATTTTAATAAACGCAACCAAAATAAGTACCTCCTGCGTACTTCTTTCTCCTTTCGTGGCTTTAGAGCGAACGATCGTTAAAGGTCAAATGGGGAGTGGAAGAGGGATAGATGGAAATATGTTTCAGTTTGAGGTCACTACCTCCACCACACATTTTACAGTATTTTATAAATGAAACGGTGAGTGTTAAAACACACCAAGTCACTATCTTTGTGTAGCATATGCATGATTTAGGGATCACGGATTCAGTGCTCTTGAAAATAACTTAAAAGTGAGCACGTGCATTAAAGGCGGCAAAGGATGATGAGAACTAAGTCCTGGAGTTAGTTCTCTCCAAAGATGACTGGCTTGGATTGTAAGAGGCAGTATGTTTCAATAACAAATAAAGGTTCGTGTGCGGCCATTTTGAATTTTACTAAACTGTACAAACAAACTACTTGCAATATATCTTGCCTGTCTGTGGTATTTTAATTCTCATAATATTATTAATATACAAATGTTAATATGTGTATCTATAAGTGTATATTATATACAATGTAGTAAAATTGGTAGAAGTGTGGGAAGTGAATGTTTTGATGCCACTGAGGTGTAGTCATTTATCTGAAATTGTCTTTTCCACCGTGTGTCCGAACGTATTACGTATTTTTACTACTTCTCAGAAGGTTGTGTTTCTCAGAACAAAAGTCATTCGATTGTCCTACATTAGACCTTCAAAAACTCTGTACATCTCTGTCCTATGAGAGGTCACCCATTCCTTCACTGCGATAGAGATGTCGGATTATTCAAAAACCTCAGAATAAACCCTTAATTGAAAGTATATCAATTTTTTTATTCAAATTAAGTTGGATATTTTAGCCAAGATGGTAGAGAATTCAGTAATATTGACGTTCGAAGCATTGTGGCCTCGATTATTAAAAAAAAAGTCTATCTTTAATTTTGTGGAAGAGCTGTTCGTAACAATAACATTCTTCCTTATATATTACTGATTTGGTTAGTCTTGTGTCACACTGAGCCATAATACGGCGTTTAGTGAAAATTAAAACCCTTGCTTAAAACTTTGAAAATTGTCCAGTCTGAAACACTTACTTGTTTATGTTCTGCGAGATGGATTGTTTACTTGTTATCCATGACTATAGTTTATTTATCAAGGGTCTAAAGTGTAATTATGTTTACTCGTTTACAACATATTTGTTGTTATTCTATGAATTTTTATTATGTTACAGTTTGGACAACACCTGCAAGTGTGAACACGCTAGTTTTTCTTTTCGGCATAACACCTATTAACGTCTGGAACGGAAAGAAATAAGTTTCGTTTCGGAACACATTTTCATAAACCATTATCTAAAACAACAATTTTCGTTATTCTGGCGTTTTGATTTATATTATGTATTTTAGTGTAACTTTATCAAGAAATTACCGATGTACCTAACTAATAAGTCTACTTTCCTCTACATAAATAAAAAAATAATTTTGATGAAGTTTTTAAAAGGTTTTATTGTAGGTGGGTCTTGACGTATCGTTCACAGCGGTATCATTATCGATAAAACCAGAAACAAATGCAATACAAGGGAGACAATTACAAACACACACTTGTCGAACACAGATCTCGAACTCAGAACACCTCGTACGGTAAGATGGTGTGCAAGTAACTGCATTATGGAGATAGAATTCGGATGAACAACTTCGGTTGTAATCAGTCTAAAGTTTTAGCAGACTGTGTTTACAAACATAAAATATTTACATAAATATCATTTTTAAATCAAGTGTGTGAATCACTTAAGTCATGTAAGTTTACATGGCCTACCGCAGCACTCATTGTCTACAGAATTTGGTGGAAATAGGTTGACTGGCTCCCAGGATATGGCATAAAAGCTTCATTTTAACTATTGGTGCTATTGTGCAAAGATGCCTAACAAGAATATGTATAGGCATAGCTAATACTTCTAATAAATACTATCAGCATACAAAGTTTGGTTGAATTTTTGTCAAATTATTTCATTGATACAACAAACTTATGCATACAATGTATATTTCCACCATTATAAAAAATATCTGGCCCATTTCAATTGTGTGAATTTACATAGTCCACTGTAGTGCTACTTATGTCAAATGTTTGGTGGAAATTAATTGTTTGGTTCCAGAGATATGGCATACAAGTTACATTTCACCACTAGGTACTATCTTCCAAAAAGATGGCCAAACGAAGGTCTGTATAAGAAAAATCGATGCTACTAATGAATACTCTCGGCATAGAAAATGTAACTGAAACTGGAAAATTTTTTTAATTGTTGTGACAGACTTATCGAAATTGTTTATATGGCAGTCATATTTTACGCAATGCGAGAGACACTTGAAACGTTAAAGATATCGTGGCCTAATAAAGCACTACTTGTGTGAAAAATTCAGCGGGAATAGGTTGATTGGACCTCGACATATGGCATAAAATATCCATGATTTCTTGTGGTTCTATTTTCATTAATGGAGAACAAAACAGTTATATACTATAACTTTCTATAAACTAAATTAAAACATTTACATGGCCGCTATTTTGAAAATAAGTGTCAGACCCTCATAAGATATGTCCGTCTGCGTGACCTACTACAGTACTATTTGTTTGTAAAATTATTTAAGAATCGGTCTATTGTTTCCCGAGATATTACGAAACTTTATGTATTCATGTGGTATTATCTTATAAAATGTCGGAGAAGTGAGGCTCTGAGTAGGCACACCTTATTATTGTAAAAGATATTGCCAGCAAACAAAGTTAAGTTGAAATTGGAAAAATAAGTGACTAACCCACTGTAAAGTGTCAGTTTATGCAGCCTACTGCAGAACTAGTTGTTTGCCAAATTTGAAAGCATTCGGTTGATTGTTACCAGAGATTTAACTAAACATAATTTATTCTAGCGTCATTATCTTTCAAAATTGTGGCCAAAAGATGCTCTGGTTTCACGCATTTGATGGTTGTAATGAATACTGCTCATATACAAAGTTAGATGAAATTTGTTATATGTATTCGTAGATTCAGCATAGTAACCTTAAATGTGTATATGACCGCCATTTTAAAATAAGTGCCTTGCCCACTTAAACGTGTTTTACATGACCTATTGTACTTTTATTTGATTGCTAAATTTGTTAAGCATTGGTGGATTTTTTCTCGAGATATGGCATAAAAACTTGATTTTACATGTGGCGCTATCTTACAAAATGGTGGACAAAAGAGGCCATAAAGGAACATTTAATCCTCGTTATAGATACTTGGAAATTGGTTAAACTTCGAAATTGGTTAAACAGTATGGTAGATATAGCAAATGAACTCTAAAACATGTATATGGCCACCATTTTAAAAACCGGAGTCTTATCCATTTAAACTCAAAGTATTAAAATGGCCTACAAAAGTGTTACTTCTATGTCAATTTTGGCAGGCATCGGTTGGGTAGTTCCAGAGATATGGAGTGAAAGCTTTCTTTTAAAAAAGTTTGCACTATCTTCCAAAACGAACAACCTATAATCTTAAATCTTTATAAATTCAATTTTTATATCGTGCACTATCAACGTATCAAATTTGTCTTAAGTCGATTGAATGGTTCCCAAGATATCACGTAATAATATTAATGTTAATGTTGCACTATCTTCCAAAATGGTGGATTAATGAAATTGTCACTTTCTACATTTAATTAATACATTACGCGCTATCAAAAGTATCACATTTCACATTTAAATCAATGTATCGTTTCGGGATACATTATATTGCCCTAAATCTCAAAATTGTCGCAATTTAAAAAATAGGCGCCTGGTTTGATCGAAAACTATACATGTCGAATCTGCTTGCTAAAAAATATACGTGGATTGAGTTATACGTCATTCACGGTTACTTTACACTTTTCTGAAGCCCTACTAAAATTCTACTTGTGGTTACCGATTATGTATCCTTCCGCTACATGTAAAAATAAACATTGTCATGTGATTTCTAAGTTTTAACTATCAAATGGGTTTTTTGCTGTTTTCAGCTGTTCAAAGAATTCTGTAATTTTTCAAAAAATCATTTCCTACGATTGTTCACAATTTAGACCTATAACAATATTTAGATCAGATTTATGACTTTTTTAAACAATGTATGTACTGACGATAGTTCTAACGGTTATTATTTTACATTCTTAACATATCTGTTATACACGACAAAGCACATTACACGTAATACACGTTAATATTTTGCCGCGACCGTGTTCAACCCTGTTACAACTGCGGGGAAAGAACTGTTGTATTTAACCTCTTGGTATTGATATGTGTTGGGTTATTTCGTTAAAAGGACGACATCAGTTGGAATAAAAATTGAAACAAAGGAACAACCAGTCAAACGGAAGGACACAGTTAATTAAAGCACGCAACTCGTGTCGCTTATTTTTTGTACATAGTAGCGACAAACTTAAAATGTAGTGGTGGATATTTATTCCGCTCATATTTCTATGCATTGGTACTTACTGTTTTCTAGGTTTATTTCATTATTTATTTACTTTTATTTGGCTGGGCTTAGTATTTTTTTGGGATTGTGGCACACATTCAAATCACAGAAACGTAAGCACGTTACACAAATGTGTTTAAAATACCTAGGGAAAAGTTACAATGTTATGATAAATACACAGACGTGACGTTCAAAAAATTAATTCCGTAATAAAAACAGTTCACGAATAAATCGTACAAATTTCGCACGTACAATATTTGACAAACACACACTCAAACACGCACACACACAAACACACACACACACTGACCAGGTGAAATGTAAAGGCCACAACAATACTCTTTCACACACACACACATTACAGTATATTCCTTCTTGTCGTGGAAAAACTGATTTATCACAACATCGTAACTTAACGTGTACAAACTTAATGTGATAATTTTAAGTAGTTTTCACAAGAAGAGAAATTAACGCTTCGGTTAGCATCACGCCCTGTCAAGTCGCCAGTCGCGGTCGCCACTTCTGCCAACTTCGGATTTGTAACCGTCCCACCATTACATCTAAGTGTATTACAATATGTATTAAAATAATAAAATATGCTAAAATCAAAAACATGTATAATTTTCCTGCTACTACTAGCGGTGCGAATCTTCTCGAGGGAGAGAAAGAGAGAGAGAGAGAGAGAGAGAGAGAGAGAGAGAAACTCCACTTCGCCTATTCAAGTTTCTTCCCCGGACGAAAAAATAACACCATGTCATGAGGGCCTACGCACCGTAATTTGCGCAATTATTTTTAACTGCAACAATGAAATATGTTTCCTTCAGTGCTACGTAAAAATTTCAACATATCGACAGGCAATGTTTAATTTGCAACTGGCATACCATAAAACTAGGTTAAAACCAAATTTATCTGTGAGTTATTTCTTACTAGCCATTGCCAACACATCGCTGCTCTCGCTGTTTTTAATTCGTATTTAATACGAAATATATATATAACAATTTATTAAAGATACTATGTTAAAATTTCATTTATTAAAGAATACAATGCTTTAAAATCAATCACTCTGTTATATATTACTGTTATACAACATATTTAAAACACACGTTGACGTATTACTTCTAGGGTGATTTTTCAAATGTTCGTTTCAAAACATCCGAAGAAACCGTGAATGGACTATATGTGAAGTTCGTTTCACGGGTCTGTAATTTATTATGAGAAGGGGGCGGGAGGGATATATATTCCAGACCGGCAATCAGGTGATTGCATTTACTTTACGGTGATTACTACTTTACGGAAACTTGAGCGCGGATTGCTTGCTCAGCATATCGGTTAACATAATATTGTGAATATTGTTTCTAGTAATGATCCCCTTCACACGTGTTCAGTTTCATATAAATTCTTTTTGCATTCAAGGTAAATTATATTAATGATTAATGAGATTTTTCATAGCAACATTACGTTTTACTGTCCTTACTGAAACGCACTACTGGTATATAAGTTGTCACATACATTGTATACACACGCTGGAGCTATAGTTTTGAATGAATATTCCCAAATGGTGAAGCCAACCAAATGAAAGCCGATACTGTAACGATTTAAATTTGTTGTTACAGATGGTTTAAGGCAATAAAATATTTGCTAAATTCCAAACAAGTTAGTGATTTGAATCTACCATGATAAAAGAAAAGTACGATAACCATCATGAAATGTTTTTGTGTCCTAGATATAAGCTGATAATGTGGAAACAACCAAAAAGGTGTTTGTCCCAAAATTATTTTTATTATTATTATTTGGTTCAAGGGAACGTACACGGATGTTTTGAGCAAGAGCAATATAGTTGTGGTGACCAAATATTGTTCAACATAAACACATACTCTTCAAATAAATATATTTGGTACCAGAAATTATTTTTTTCTTCAGTGACAAATCTGGGTTCTAGGCAGAATGTTCTAGTACTTCCCACTTCTTACGAGCTAGTGCATCAACAACAATAATGCATTGTGGTGGAGAACGATGACTCCTCAAGACAATATGCTGGGTCACTTATATTTGATAGTCTTGTACACATTTTCGAGTCTTTGGGCGTACCATTGACCGCTGGTCGAAGCGTTGGAATCCCTAGATTCAGTTATATTGGTCTCTGCGTGTCAAATAATGCAGTCAGCGTAACATTTCTGGCTGATTTTTGCTATTTTAATCTCCTACGCCTGGGGAGCAGGCATACCGACATACATTCCTTTCGGTACGAACGAACGACATCACTTTTCATGGAGCCACGGTCGTATAGTGGTTAGACGACTTGCCTCCCACCTTGACGAACCGGGTTCAATTACCGGCGGGGTCGCTCTCGGATTTTCGCATGTGGGAATCGTGCCGAACGATGCCGCTGGTTGGCGGGTTTTCTCAGAGATCTCCCGTTTCCCCAGCTCATTCATTCAGGTGCTGCTGCATACTCACCTCGCTTCACCATCATCGGCCATCAGCTCTCAATACCTCAATGTTAAGAGTCGCCCAAATCTCTTCACTCACTCACTCACCACTTTTCGTCTCCTGCCAAAATGCACCGCGGGAATCGTCCTCCCTCATTGCTGTAGCGCATAAAATACTTCAAGATGAGGCTCATTCACTGTTCCTTGTGGAATTCAGTCAGCAAGTGGGGTATCCACCGGTGACACACGCACTCAGAAAAACACTTTGTTTTATGAAACAAAGTTTGTTCGACGCAACCAAATTAATTGGTTGTATAGGGGCAAAGAAACATTTCGTTGTTGTAAACAAATTATTTTGTTGTGGTTTCCGCAAACAAAGGTTTGGTTGGTGCAACTAAAGATTAGTTTACTGTAAGTACATAAAACCGTTTCAATTGATGCAAAGGAAATATTGGATAGCTTACCAAGATTCGAACTTAGATAGTTTCCGTCCGAACGCTACGCCCTAGCCCCAGCTAAAGTGATACGTACAAAATTGTAATGTTTGTATATACAAACAATTTAAATTCTGGACAACATGCGCAAAAAAATATGCCGAGTTTTACATATTTTCATTTAATTCGTGTTGAACTTGTTTTATTAGAATGCTTATACCATTATTAAAAACCAATAAATGCCCACTAAACACAATTACTATCCTAATGTATCACAAAATATGAAAACAAAATCTCCAGCTGTATTTTAGAACGAAGGTTATTAAATGAGTAGCCAAACATTTATATACAGTAGATTCAACAATATATTTTTTTGAGAGGGTAATTTATTTTGGCCCACGCAGAGGTTTTGTTTATTCAACCTTTTTTCTTTTAGATGTACAAAATTAATTTTGTTGCTTTTCAAGTTTAGTTTGCTCAACAAAATATTTTGTTGGCCTTTTTCTCAGCATGGGATAAAAAATTCGCTTTCCATACAAAAATGGATTATAACATGGACTCCTGTACCAAAACTGAATGCCGTCTCTAATGACCTCGGTATTGACGAGACGTTACGTCTTACTACCTACCTACCACAATGCAATGAACCATACAGGTATATTTTTTGGTGAATGTGGCCATTCGTAATTCAATCATTACGCCGCTCTACTATTTGACTGAACAAGCCGTCATAAATTACATTGCATAGTAATAGATAGGGACACCTGTTTTTCGCGAAAATATTTAAGGTATACTTGTATTCCAAAAAAATTGAGCTCGTATCCACTTTCGTGATTGGATGATTTTAACTGTCAGGCGTTGCAGGTGTCTACCCACTAATCACGGACACTCAGTGTCGGAGTTACGCAGTTCTGATTGGCCCAGTCAGATAAGGAACTATCTCCCGACAATAACACGTGGCCAATAACCAAAACAAAACTGGGCGTGTGCCATAGGATATTGGAGTCTAGCCTTCGCGTAAATCTTTTCACGAAAAACACGTGGCCCTAGTAATAGACTAACGCACTTACCTGGTCTCTGATGCTCATAAGAATTATTCCGCATGTAATTTCTCTTTAGGCTTATTTTATGTACGAAATTATTGAACAGACTGAAATCCTAGTGCAGCGAAGCCAATAATGAAGCTTAGTAAATTAAATGTCAGTCGGAAACACTACGTTAAGCAGGACGTCTGGATGTCCTGAACAACTGGCGAAAATTTTCTTACACACTGGATATTGAAAGCACTTGTCGCAATTTGACTAGGTACGCATATCGCCATGTTATGGGTAACAGTCTTCATGTAGTGACATTTGAAACGTCGAACTTTGTGTCCAAATCGCGTATGCATAGACGACGGTTAGTCTCGATCTCGTTCTCAATGTCCAGAATCCGCCTGTCGGTCGTGACTGTGCGCCTAGCGAGGACCCGGAATTCGCCGCTTCTCTCGGTCCTCGCGGAACATTCGTCAGCTGTTAGTATCGATCTTCATCGATCCGCAATTCTCTCGTCACGCAAAGACCATTCTCCGGTGAAATTCCTTTGGCTAGAAACCCTCATTCAATAAGAACTGAATTATCGCTCGCTGGTCGTACTTGGATAAGTTTGATATAATACCAGTCATTTTCCACGTTCTGTAACGCTTCTAATAATGAAGACCGCAAAAATTTAAAAAAACATTTAGCTAAACTTTAGCATTAACATTCCACACCTTAAACGTAAACTCATCACGTGGTGCGGTTCGAAAGTGCTTCATTTTAACAGGCGTCGTGTTCCTCGATGGTTATTCCCTAAGCATACCCAACAGAAAAGGTGACAATTAATATGGCAAGCAGAAAGACATTCAGAAAGTAGTTAAGTATGTTGAGGGTGATAGGGAAACAATAATTTTTCAGAGATATTGTAACATTGTCTGCCTTGGAATAGGCAGATGGCGGAAAATAATGTATATTGACATACGCAAACTGTGTATTAAAACTTAATTTAAAAAAAAAAGTGGGGAGAGTGAGACTGTGTTAGTTTTATACAATTCCTAATTTTAGAAATTGCAATATAATGAACTGAATGTTTCTGACTTTCACTGTTAAGAAGTTATAACTCCAGCATATTAGTAAATGTTTTATGTTATACAGAGCGCCTTACGTATAAAAAGAAAACCTATAAATATGCTTTATCTTATGACAGTAATTGATATAAAATATTAAATTTGAAAATCAAAAAGATTTGTTTAAATAAACTTTAGTTAATTTCNGAACTGAATGTTTCTGACTTTCACTGTTAAGAAGTTATAACTCCAACATATTAGTAAATCTTTTATGTTATACAGAGCGCCTTACGTAAAAAGAAAACCTATAAATATGCTTTCTCTTATGACAGTAATTGATATAAAATATTAAATTTGAAAATCAAAAAGATTTGTTTAAATAAACTTTAGTTAATTTCACAAATCTGCAAATTAAAGACAAAGTTATTTTTAATAGTGGCCAATTCAAATAATTATATTATCCTCCCCCTCCACTCCTCCCCCTCCAAAATTTATTTCCTCTTCATTAAAGGATATGTGAGACATGCTCCAAGTGGCATGTTCTTTCATGTCTAATATAACCGGTACTTAAAACCAGTTTTACCGTCCTCTTTCCTCTTCTTCAAAGATAAACTAATAAGTATTAATATTATTTTCTCTCAGACGAATAAAAATGTGTTGCCAGAACATCAATACATATTTTAAAAAAGATTAAGGATGCCAGTACACGAGTACCGATTATTAAATATTCTTGATACTTAATTAATATGTTATGTTTATGATGATATAGATCACATGAGATGTGATTTATTTGGAAAAGTTAATCATATGCATAGAAAGTTGGGCTTCCATATTCCGAAATTTTCTACTTTTCGGTGCTATATTTAGGAAACTGTAATCATTTGACTACAAATATTTATATTTATGTAGCCCTTACATTAATCTCTCAGATAATGAAATAAAAATTTATTTTAAAATATGGCTTATATCGCTCCCACGCTTCTCGGCTCCGGACGAGGAAAACAGTTACAGGCAGGCGGGCCCCTTAATAGCGTATTTTCCCACGGCTTGGCCCAATAATTAGCGGGTGCGGTCAAGGAGGCCTTAGGGACATTAGTCAGCCCTGTAGCGGTCTGTGGAGTGTGGGTGGATGGTAGGGGGGTGTGAGTGGAGATGCAGTCCGGCCCGCCCGGCCACAAAGACCCTCCTTAGCTGGCCGTGTGCCGCGGTACCTTCTGCGGCAGACCGAGTTAGCGAGTCCGCTAACTACCTCAGTCCAGCCTCCTCAACTCTCCTTTGTACCAGCGAGCCCAGCCATCAGTGTGGTCCATCCATTGTTACTTACAACTTTTCCCAAGTCCTGCTCAAGTTTTACTTACAGACCGCTCCTTCCCCTCACGCAAGCTAAGCTTAACCAAGTCTTGAAAATTACGCCAAAGGGACAGCGCACCGTATTTGTGCGCACTCGCTACAACAATGCTTTCCATTACAACTATGTCTTACAAAGCTTCATTAGCACACATGTCTTCTTCACTTATATTCATATTAAATATCAATGAAATACCACAGTAATTCGTAAATAAAATATAAGTAAAATTTAAATTTAACCAGAAATATTATATTTTTCTCTTAACAGAATAATTAAACACTCCTGAGAAATGACTATTACGGGAACAGCCAACATGTCATAGAAAGGGTGACATTTCATAGGCTTGATTTAAATAAGGGTGGAAAACCAGCGAATAGATTATACCCGTTACCTAGAGCAAAGGGCGCAATTTCCCACAACACTACCCGCTTCTTGCAGACTCATTCGGCCACGGAGGGGTTACATTCTTAATACAAATGAATGCTATAAGGTTAAAAGAATCTTATCTTGTAAGCAATCAACATGTCACTGTCAGCATGAAGCCTATTTCAGTAAAATACATAAACGCAATCAATTATCTGCAAAATTTGTTACCTTATACTATACTCTCTTTTTTCTTGACTCTGGCATGTACCTATAAAGAAATTGTAAGACACTCGTCACATTTCTCTTCGACAATGACTAAAATGGTTGTTTCTTTCAATAAACTATAGGAAAAAAATAAATACATGTCCACAGATGCCAAATACTAGTAATGAAAATGAAACTATTTCACCTATTTAAATATGAAGTAAATTTATTTGAAACATTTTCCTACCAACTTAACGTAAATTTTAAAACTCAAATCGAAAGGAATGTTCTCGGCTTACTTAACTACATTTACCTTCGCGCAAGTGTTAAAATTAATGAAATTGTACTGAAAAGGTTAAATCAGATTTTTATAATTTCAAATTTTGTTACAAGGAATATCGTGCAGCGGCGTTGGAAATATCTTCGGGATCGACCCAAATAAAGAGTCAAATTAGTAACCAAAGAATGGGTCAGGTCTCATAAAGGAGGTGAAGTTTGAGTGCTACGAAAGCCTCTCTTTCTTCAAAACATTACTTAAAAATTAAAACGACTTCCTCTGTGACAAGGGGAATGTAGGGTTGTGATAGGTACAATACAAATATTTGTGGAGAATGGCCTTCGTCAGAGTATTTGTGGTAATGATAAAACAAATAAGTAGTGTTTTTAGTGACCAAAAATAAAAAATTCTGCGGTCACTACAATGAAAACAGCAACACCAATAAGAATGCACCTGAAGGATCCCTCATTGCGGGAATGCGTAAAGCAGGATAGTATACGCTGCTCACGGTAAACTGAGCACTTTAGAAAGCGCTGATTAAGATATTATTGCATGCGCGTTTTGTATTATTCCCCCTTACATAAAATTGACATTGCCATGGGCCTCATCAATTTATTCAGGCGTCATTCAAGTGAAACTGTGAAATTATTTAAAAAGTAAATATTTTACAAATCTGCTCATTCTCACACTTTGATGAATAAAAAAAAACAGGAAGCGAAAGAAATAATTTAAGTGATCACAAATAATTACCTTACACTTTTTATTCGACGTTAAGATATGGAACTACTTTCCGTCCATCGTTACCATCTTTACTGGGCGCATGTCACTCAGTGCGCTGTTAAAATACATGCAGGCAGGGGCAGCGACTTTTTCTAAGGTTTATTCCAAAAGTGCTCATTTTATCATGAACAGCCTTTACAATGACGTGATTAATTGGTTACTCATGGGGCGCAGCATATGCGCGAAAAGCAAAAATTAAATGTGGTATATAAATGGAGATCGGGGAGTCGCTAAGAAGTAGTGGCATTGTGGTTTTCCGCCGTTCGTGTGAACAAATGGAGTGAGCACGCCATGTCGAAGAACAAGACAAACATTCGGCATTAACAGGTTTCCGCCTTTGACCGAGGGAGAATCTTAGCCTATCGCGATTGTAGATTATCCTCGCTCTAAATTCGTTCTCTCGTTGGAATAAATACAACGATAGTGAAGCTGATATAAAATCAGTGGGTCTAGGAGGAACGGGTTGAGCAACGCTCAGGAAGCCAATGGGTACGTCACACCAACGACCGTGAGGATATACATCTGGTTATTGCGCATGGCAATTACGGACCGTGTAGCCATATCTAACACCTTAGCTCAGGATTTCAGGTATTTGGCACATCAATATGTTTCCATATGTACAATTAATTGCCGTCTGCAGCATCAGGGAATCTTGTCCAGGCACCCATACTCCGACTGCAATTGTGAGTTAAACGTCTGGTCTGGAAGGACGAATGGCACACCATTGTCTCATCCGACGAATTCCGCTTCTGCTTGCAGCACCATGATGGTTGCATTCATGTCTGGCAGGAACGTGACTCACGCCTGGCTGAGTCCTGAATTATGCACCGTCATACTAGCTGAGCATCTGAAGTTATGGCATGGAGTGCCATCGGATTAAAGTTCCGCTCGGGCCTAGTACACATCACTGGTATACTGACCAGTAAACGTTACATCACTGAGGTTTTGGAGCCTGTTGTTTCCCCATATCATGAGGGNACATCACTGGTATACTGACCAGTAAACGTTACATCACTGAGGTTTTGGAGCCTGTTGTTTCCCCATATCATGAGGGTCAGCCTGGGGCGCGGTACCAACAGGACAATGCGTGACCGCATGTGGCACACATCGTCCGACAGTTCCTGGATGACCACCATGTGACACTGTTCCCCTGTCCAGCGTGTTCACGGAATCTCTCTCCCATCGAAAACGTGTGGCCCATGCTCGGACGATGACTGGCCTGCCACAGGACACCTGAGGCCAGTACGGATGACTTTCGGTACACATCGAAGCAGCATGGGCGGAGATACCCTAGGCGGACATCTTAAATCTTTTCCTCCCAATACCTTGTCGTGTGGAGACAGTTATTAACGCCCGTGGTGATGTCACACATTTCTGATTTTCCCATGTTCTGTACGTTGCACTGAGCTGCAGGCGTAAAATGATGTCAGCTGTACGTATATGGTAGGGATTCTGTCAAATAAATGTGGTTGGGGTCGTTCACGTCCTTCCTAGTACTGCAATTTTAATGTCCAGCAGTGTAGTTTATGTACTCCGCGATAGTTGCAGGATTTCGAAGTAATGGCACCCCTGCAGATGAGAGTGATAGAAGTTGGCAGAACACAATAAATCTCCAAGAAAAAAAATCAGATTTTATCATTTCAGAGCTGTGTGAAATGTTTCGAGGGAAAGCGTGGAGAGGGCGTATGCCAACAGAATAAAAGGGCAGTATACTACCTAAGGGACAGCTTTTCCTATACATAATAAATATTAAAGCGAGGACTAAAACAAAATGTTATGCCTATCCTTCTCGCATTAAAGAGACTTCAAAGTTTTTGCCAAAAAATTTTCTACATCAAAAGTTGACGTTCTTACCGTGACAGGGTAAGTGAGTGGAGAGATTTGGACGGCTCTTAACGGCAAGGTCTTGAGAGCCGATGAGGGTGACTGAGGTGAATATCTAGCAGCATCTGAAGGAAAAGGCGGGGGACACGTGTGATCCCTGAGAAAACTTGCCAAATAAGTGGCATCGTCCGGCATGATTCCCAGTTGCAGAAAATCCGGGAGTGACCCGGCCTAGGGCTTGAACCAGGTTCTTCTTGTGGGGAGGCGAGCAGGCTAACCGCTCAGCCACCACTGCTCCCGACAGGGTAAGTAAACAAAAATACGGTACGTTCTGTAGAAACATATTACCCTTTTCTTTCCTAGTACGGTCCCTCACAAACGTGATCGCTGTCAACCCTACGATTCTACTTTTATTTTTACGGTAGCTGTGTATAATTTTTCCTTTTTTCTTCACAACTGGTATTATTCACAACGTAGCACATTCTTTCAATTAAATATCAATTACTGTGTTTTTATTAATATCTGGCTGCTACTGTGAATTAAATGCTTTTTCTTGAAGATTTAAATCTTAATTTTTACGAGCATACTGTACAATTATTTCCTTTTTTGTTAGCTGGCATATCAGTAGGTTCTCAAATTATTTTGGGGGCCGCGATTGGCGCAGCAGCTAGAGCACTCACCTCCAACCAAGTCGAAACGGGATTTAATCTCTGCGGAGCCGCTGCCGGAATTTTCGCACGTCGTAATCGTGCCGGTCGACGCCGCTGGCTTACGTCTGTAATACGTAACCAGCTCAACTGCAAAACATTATTTAATTTCATAGTTTTAAGTTACATGATGGGAACACACTTTTGCGTAAAAGTTTTGGAAATGGCTGGAAAGGTTTCATGGATCCTAGTTACTATATTATCTATATGGATATATATATATATATATATATATATATATATATATGCGAAATTGTGTTTGGATGTTTGTTTGTCCTTCTTTCACGTCGCAACGGAGCAACGGATGGACGTGATTTTTTGCACAGAGAGATAGTTGGAGGACCGGGAATTGACATAGGCTACTTTTTATCCCGAAAAAAATATCTTATTTAAATTTATTAATAAAATTTTTATTCGAAAATGAAAAAGTACAAAAACGGAATAACAATGCAACGTCAACAATGCAACGTCAGCAATGTAACGTCGCAACCGAGCAACAGATTGACGTAATTTCCTGCACAGAAATAGTTGGAGCGCTGAAAGGTGATATGGGCCACTTTCTATCGCAAGAAAATATCTCCAAAAATTTACAAACAATAATAATAGTGAATCAAGTCGGAAAAAAGTTTGCCGCCAACGCACTCTCTTGCAATGCGCTGTCTAAACCGTTAAAGATGTAACAATGCCATGTAGTAAAGAACTGTGTAGAATAAAAAACCTAAAACAAACTCCACGGTAGCATATATATATCCATAACAGAGAAATAATAATAATGGTTTTTACCAGAGATAAAACATTTCCCTCCTTCATTACTAAATTTACTGAGCGCATGTCTTAAACAAAATGATTTACAAAAAAAATTACAAACTGAGTTAGTATTGTTTAGCAAAAGACAGAGGAAATAAAAATAAAAAGTAAAGTATACTTGTTCTTTTATTTTCAAAAAGGTAAGTGACACGTAGTGCCAGTCAGATAGGAAGAGAGAAAGAATTTAGCGCTCAAAATACTTTGCCCAACCTATACGTTTCATGACTTACAAATAATGTATTAAAATGTTCAGTTACTAAACCGTTGTCACCATATCGTTTTATTCTAGTAAAAATAATAAGTTCAGTGACTCGAATCCAACCAAGTTTACCTGTGGTTGTGAGTTGAGTTTTGTGCGCCTCTCCTTTCGTCTCTAATAACCTCGCTGACGACGAGACGTTAATCCCTGCCTATCATACCTTTTGAGAGAGGTAATGTAATGTAAAACATGCCTGTCGTAAACATGAAGACAAGCACAACGGCTTCAAAATAAACAAGAGTTTGTGTACTAGTAAACCCCACTCCCCACCATATCTCCATCTCAACTGAACATCCTTAGTTTGAAAACAAAACATTATTTACATATTATTGTATCGCCAAACAAGTGCTGCTTTCTGTAAATCACAGCCTGGCAGCACAACAATACAATGCCCAATCCATCTACATCCTGAAGAACAAACCCGTGCAAATACCATGGATGATTGGTTCTGTCACAGAGTATAAAAAGTACACAGTGGCGAAATGACGTGGTGGCTGCGCGAGGGTCGTGTGTCTGTTTCGTTACTGCGAGGTGCGAATGTTCCGTATCGCCTGGTCTGCCGGCTGGCGGCCACATTTGTGGCGGGCGCTGCGGAAATGGTCACCCACTAAATCGAGGCTTGCCTCCCACCAAGACGAAACGGGTTCAATCCCCGGCCGAGTTCCTTCCGGATTTTCGCAAGTGGGAACCGTCCCGAACGATGCCGCTGTTCGGCGGGTTTTCTCAGGGAACATTAAAAAGTTTTAATTATGAATTAATTTATTTTTATAAAGATTTGGTTCTTTATGTTGAAAAAATACAGTGATTTTTACGTTGGTTTTTACTGCATAATTTAAATTGTAAATACTCTTATATCTACTTATCTATTAAAGATATATATATGCTACCACTAATTTTTTTGTAGATAATTTAATTTTACACAATTATTTCCTACATGATTTTGTTATATCTCTACAGGATTAGGCAGCGTATTCCATGAGAGCGCGCTGGCGGCAAACTTTTTTCCCGACTAGATTCACTAATACCGTTAATGCTCAGCTCCTATAAGTGCTAGGGCATTGTCTAGTCCCCACAAACCTTCCTCGGTAAATGCAGATCATAACAGTAAAAACAGCATCCAAATCCGTTCAGTGGTTCTCGAGATTAGCGCGGTCGTACAGACAGACAGACGCGTGCCAGGGACTTCCTTTTATACGATGTGGTGATTGCAAAAATAAACTATATATTACACTTAACCAATACTGTATGTATGTGATTCGTTATTTCGGGAGATTAACAAGTAACAAAATCGAATAATCATCACACTGGTGGAAGCGCCTCACGTTTCCTCCTATTTACTCAGAGTGATTACCTTTAGCTACGAGCTTTTAAACTTTACTAATTATTAACTCACCTATAGAACGCATAGTGCGCTTTGTGTGACGTACTAACCCACTGCATGAAACTAATGGGGAATAACTAACACGTAAATTAATGCATGTTTGTGTGCGAGAGCGAGATTTACTAACATTTAAAACTGACAGTGCGTAGTTTTAGTGGTTAGATACGATACGTACATTCGATTGAGCCTGCCGGTTTTCAGGAATATATGAGTGCTGTAAAGGAAAAAACACTCGCATCGGCCGTGAAAAAGATTTTTAGAAAAGCAATTATAGATCTGTCCGATGCAAGAACTAATATTGAGCATAGGCAAAATAATCAGGCAGATAGATTTCAGTCACTGATACAAAGGGCAGATGAATTATTACAGGACAACACTAACCTCTTGACAGAGTTAAACACCCAATCTACCAGAGTAACGATGGGCCTCTTAACAAAAATAATAGAGAAAGGTTTGACTGACACAGTGAATCTGCAAGAGCGGCAGTCAGTTAATGCGCATTCAGTGCAATATTACGAAACAGCAGTTCAAGTTAATGCTCGTCCAAGCAATTTAACGGTGAATGAGTACTACAATATAGGCACTCCTCAGGAGTATCAAAATATTCAGTGAGAACACCAAAACTAAAATGGCGGATGTACACCAAGTCAAGGAAGTTTTCCCAGATCCGGTAAAATATTCCTACATTTTCNCACCAAAACTAAAATGGCGGATGTACACCAAGTCAAGGAAGTTTTCCCAGATCCGGTAAAATATTCCTACATTTTCAGGTACCACTGAGCAGGATATTGACAAATTTTTAGATACATTCAAAACAGCTAATGAGGTTAACGAATGTAACGAGGAAGAGAAATGTAGAAGAACTAAATTATACTTGCAGGGAACAGCAAAATGCGTCTACGAAAATACACTTGTAGATAGCGTAGACAATGTTACAACGTGGCAATCTATAGAAACTAGGTTAATAAAGGCATCAAATTCAGTCGATAAGAGAGTAAAATTTAGAGAGCTGTTGTACAACAAAATACAGAAATTAAGGGAAAGTTGCCAGTCCACTTAGGAGATTTGTTATATTGTAAGCGTAAGTGTAATCCACACATGTTAGATACTGAATTTATTGACATAATATGGAAATCGCTTTTGCTNTATATTGTAAGCGTAAGTGTAATCCACACATGTTAGATACTGAATTTATTGACATAATATGGAAATCGCTTTTGCTAAGCTATGCAGACAAAATCGTAGGGCTGCAAAATAACACAGTAGAACAGCTACTCAACTACTTGCAAAGGGTTGAAATAGGTTTAAAGCGTTATAGCGAATGTCTAGAGAAGGGTGTACTGCAGGCTGAAAATATACGCTTCATTCTGAAATTCGGAAAATTAAAGATGAACTAAGTAAGTTAACAATGNTATATTGTAAGCGTAAGTGTAATCCACACATGTTAGATACTGAATTTATTGACATAATATGGAAATCGCTTTTGCCAAGCTATGCAGACAAAATCGTAGGGCTGCAAAATAACACAGTAGAACAGCTACTCAACTACTTGCAAAGGGTAGAAATAGGTTTAAAGCGTTATAGCGAATGTCTAGAGAAGAGTGTACTGCAGGCTGAAAATATACGCTTCATTCTGAAATTCGGAAAATTAAAGATGAACTAAGTAAGTTAACAATGNGTGTACTGCAGGCTGAAAATATACGCTTCATTCTGAAATTCGGAAAATTAAAGATGAACTAAGTAAGTTAACAATGTTGGAGCAGGGTGCCACACAAACACGTACCTTCCAAAATAACCGTCAGGGTTATCAGAAAGAAATCTCACAAAAACCAATAAATACACATCTCGGCGATTATAGGAGTAATAAAAAATTTTACAGGCAGAAACATCAAAAACCCGCACCGACAGTGATAACTTAAAGAGAATTCAGACCAATGTACTACAGAAGCAGAAATGACGAGGTATAGGAGGACGAAAATAAATACCATAACAAACAGAGTTGCAGGAACTCGCGAGTATTTGGCGAAAAGAGTAATAACATATACAATAAGGGCGGAAATTCAAAAAAGTACCAGGGTCATAAGGAAACTGGTCTTAAAAACAAGATAACGAGAGAGATGAACGTGTTACCCCACAGAAATAAGAGGCAACGCGCGGTATAGAATTAGGAATATATTCTGATTATTATGCCAAAGTAACAGCGCAGAATGCAAAGCCGGATAATAATTGGTTTTCCACAAGTTAGCGAGTAAATCATCTAATAATAGAGAGCAGGTTCGTGATGAGGAAAAACATAGGTCAGAAATTCATTTCAGTAAGTCCGTTGTTGATCATTAACACTCAACCTTGAAGGACTTGCGTGGCGAAAAAATTGTTAGTACAGCTGAACGCCGCGACAACCAGGGGATGTTGATCTGTCATTTTGAGCCATTGAACAAGAAACAAGACCAGGCAAGGACAAACATAGTTAAGGTTGGCGCGTAGATAAACAAGGAACTCTCCACATCGTGTAACACGGAAATTAAAAACTGTAAAATAGGTCCGCGAAGAGAAATAAGCCATACATGCGCGCTGTGCGAGTATACAGGTCAACACGCAAATAAATGCGATTTGTTTCCGCACCAGGACTTTGAATTTCAAACAGATATATTGCTGCCCGCTTCCGCAAATTCAAACAAACATTTGGTCGTCAAAACAGAAAGCTGGTTCTAAACAAGGAGGCGGCCTCACATTGTTCACGTGACAACAAACAAAGCTGTTTATTCGCCAGACAGTGATGACACACACGCTCAGGAAGGCGGAGCAGATTCTGTAAATAAACAGCGGATACACAATGCCATCACAATGGCTGATCGCAACACAAAACACAAGCGAAGAGGAAAATAACTTGCGAAAACGTCAACACCTAGGGTACTACTAAACATCAAAGGGAATGCGTATTATGCACTGCTTGACACTTGTTGCAGTAGAAGCTGTGTCGCTTCTTCAATAATAACAACTCAAAAAATAGAAACAATTACAGATAAATTTACCTGGGAGCCACGGAATAGATAGATGTCCCTAGATACAAGGTTAACAATAATCTGAATATTATAGGCCATACTTTCCCAAAGGAGTTTCTAGTTATTGAGAATTTACGAGTATATGTTATACTCGGTTGTGATTTTATTCGTGAATTTAATGCCATACCGTTTTGAATCACAAAATAATGTTTCTTAACGGGAACAATCCTAGCAAATTACTTCAGGTACCATTGTACGTTAATGTGTTAGAAGAATGCGATGTTTACAGAATTGAACATTACATACACAGAATAGAAACTTTCAATTATGATAGTGTACTAAAGCTAAAAGATAAAATAAATAAGGATGTGAGTCATAAACCAAAATCAGAGCTGCTTAATATAATTACAGCTTTCAAAGATAGGTTTGCTGAAAATATACTAGAGCTTGCACAAGCTAAGCATTTCGAAATAAACTTAGATTTAACAGCTGATAAGTCAATGCATAGGTCACCCTATCGTATAAGTCCAAAGATTAGGGAAGAGCTAAATAAGCAAATAGAATAAATGGTAGAAGCTGAGAACATAGAAAAATCAGACTCACATTATGCGGCTCCTAGTTTAATAATAAGGAGACATTAAATTTCTTGCAGACTTGAGAATTATAAATAAATATGTTAGAAGGGTTCAGTATCCATTACCTAGAACGAAGGATATTCTAAACACCCTTAAAGACACAAAATATATCAATTTCTTAGACCTATTTTCCAGTTTTTATGCCATTCCAGTGACGCGTAACGCATATTGGAAGGGTTAGCAGCGGCGTTGTCACAAGCCTCACCCCCCCCCCTCTTCGAAGCATAAACCGTGCAGGGCCTTCTGGACGATACGTGTTACCCAGTCATATCGGGACGCGAGACGCGGGGCGCAGGGCAGAATCAGTTAAACAGTTACCAGAGTTACGTCGGACGAGTAGTTTCATCACGCCGGGACGCGAGTCAGGCAGTCAAGTCGGTCAGTCGTCAGTCACCAGTCATCAGTTACAATAACCCACCGAGAAGGCGGAGTCGAGTGGTGAGCTCCAACGAGGGGGCGCCATGTCGAGCTAGTGGGATTAGTCCAGTGCAACCCCGTGCCGAGAGCCGTGGTGGGGGGCTCGCCAAGGGTCACCTCACCGGGAGGTGGTAGGGAAGTAAGCAGTCAGTTACAACCCTACGCTGAGAACGGAGCGAGTGGTGAGCTTCAATGAGTAGTGCCACGTCGAGAGGAAGCCAGCTGAGTGTAACACACCAACAACATCCAGTTCAAGGGTCTGTAACAGGGGCCATCCAACTCACCAGATCTCATATACTGCCGGAACGTATCTGGGCCACCCCAACTCACCAGACCTCAACTGCTGGAACCACTACCCCGCAACAAGTGCAGATAAGTAACAACGTCGTCACTCAGGGACGTGTCCTGTCACCTAATGCCCCCACAGCGTCGGAAACGTAGCCAGAACACTGTAATCAGCCCTTCAGGCTAAGAACTCCCGGAAAAATTCCGGGAAAATATGTATAAATTCCCGGGGAAATAAACATGTTAAAACCAAGACGTAATGAAGCATCGTTTTTTATATCCTGAACCTTCAAGGCACCTTATAATCTGTGCCATCGAACATTAACTGAGGACCCTAGTACCGCACAGGTGGGGTTAGCGTCACCAGTTAGGAAACAGGATAGGCATAGGTTAGGTTTTACCATTGATGGTATAAGTTTTTACCAATATAGACGTATGCCGATGGGACTATCTTCAAGTCCGCAATACTTTTAATAGTTTATCGATATTATATTAGGACCATATCGTTGGAATACTGTAATAGCATATATTGATATTTTTTAATTGGGACAGACGTTTGAAGAACATTTAGATAATTTTCAGAAATTATTTAAAACATTAAAACAATTTAACGTACAAGTTAATTTAAATAAACGTAATTTTTCTCAGGAAAACATAAAAATCTTAGGTCATTTGGTTACGCTAGAAGGAATCAGAACATATCTGGATAAGATAGAGGCTATTAAACAAATGGCACATCCTGCCATTCTAAAACAGCTCAGAGCATTTTTGGAAATTGCATCTTGTTATTTAAATATATGCCCAATTACGCAGAAAAAGCGGAACCGTTTTTTTTAATTAACGAGAAGTATCGTTAGTTATAAATGGGGAGAATATCTACAAAGAACATAAATAAGCACTCCAAGAAGCAATATTTTACATAAATTTTACAAAAACAAAACTACCATTCAAGCATGCGATGATTCACAAACAACTATAGGTGCAGTTCTCATGCAAGAAGGCCAAGACAAAGCTAGAAATATTGTAGGTTTTGCTTCCAAAAAAATTTCCACTAACAACTGAGAGAGAATTAGGGGCCATAAAATATTTCTGTACATATTATAGACAATATTCGAATGGTAGGAAATTTATAATTGAAAAGGATCATACTAGTTTAAGATACTTAAAGATATGGCAGAGCATAATCTAAGAATTCAAAAATAGCAGTCTCACTAGTAGAATCTGAGATTGAGGCAAAAATAGTAAAAGGGAAGCTTAATACACTGCCTTAATTAGAGTTTCGACTCTAGGAACAGCGAAAACCATATATATATTAGCATAGGAAGTACAATTTATAAGGTAAAGGATCCAGCCCATAATTCACAAAGTGTGTATAGTGCATTTGCAGAAACTANTATCATAGGAAGTACAATTTATAAGGTAAAGGATCCAGCCCATAATTCACAAAGTGTGTATAGTGCATTTGCAGAAACTATTTTTCAAAATAAAGATAATTAACAAGAAATAATACAGGGTATTGCTAAATATATAAAATCACAGTATAGTGAATTTAGAAAGTCGCTTTATGAGCTGACTCATACTTTAGATCCAGCTACGAACATTAAATTTTTAGTAGACTTTCAATATGAGTTGGTCAAACCAATTTGAAATTTGAGGCAGAATATACAGGTTGAGTATTGAATTACTTCAGGAAGGTCTGAATGACAAAATTAAATACAATGCACTAGATACAGTAATCAGGGTACAAATAATAATGGTTACTAGGTCAAATAAAACATTTCTCATACCAGTATTTAACTATGAACAAGATTTTATACACATTGAAAGTGATAGGGATATTTTTTACCCCCAATTACAAAATAGTTCCAAACTCTCCGTTTCAGGGAGAATTTGAGAAGGACGAACATATACAAAAGCTCAAAACGGCCCTAGTGGAGTCAAAGAAAGTGACTGTGAAATATATCAAAACGGCTAAGCAATTTGGTATTGCCGCAAACCGGTAAATATACTTAAAGATACACACGCCGTTAAGGGAAAAACATCTAACACTAGTACCCAAAAATTATCAAATTGAGATAATAACGATTCCCTACTGGGCGGTAGCCATTTGGAACGTATAAAACGTTAGCAAAAATCAAGCAAGGATATCCTTGGGACACGATGAATAAAGATGTCGCAGAGTATGTAAAAAAATTTCCGAATTTGCCAAAAAACTAAAATTAACAATAAGTAACCGATCGGGCAGCTACTGCCGATTCAGCCACCTCCATTGCTAAAAACATTGGCCTTGAATGCCTAGGGTCCCATTAAAAAATAAACACAGGGCAATCAGTTTATTTTAGTTATGAAGTAATTTGCAAGGAGATTTGTAGTTGCGAAAGCATTATCAACATGCGCCGACTATATCAAAGAGGTTATTTTAAGATATGGATGATGAAAATAGATATTAACTGGGACATCATTTAACCGTGAACTAATAGCTCCACTGTTAAAACCGCTCCAAATAGAGAATCTAAATACCATATCATATAGCCCGAACTGTAATGGCCTAGTCGAGAGTGTGATTAAGGTAATTGTACAACAATAATAGCATATGCTTATGAGTATCCAGATAATTGGGATAAATATTTTGGATTTTATAATTTTTTATTATAACACCACACTAAACACAAGCACTAAATACACTCAATTTTACCTACTACGTGGTGTAGAGGCAATGCAACAAATACACTTCCCATTTGGGAAAATTTTCCGTGCGAACAGAAAACTGGGATGCTCAATTACAGAAGGAAAGGGACACAGCAAAACTCAATCTATTGCAAAATCAACAGGTCTAGAAATACAATTTTGATAAGAAACACGATGTAAATACAATAAACATAGGTGATTATGTCTGGATGAAAAATCATTCACGGCATGTGAGTTTGGCATTTGAATATAAGGGACCTTATTTAGTAGAAAAGGTTCTTGATCCATCAACACTACTCACACATGTCGCGCGAAAGCAGGCAAACATACACACGAAACAGATAGAACCAGGTATATTAAGATCGCACAGGTTAAACAATTAAATTCCTGTTATAGAGCCGTGTTTAACGTGTAATTTTGTTGCTTATTTAAGTTACCAGCAGGCACAATGCAACATACGGCAGCATCGTTTATCGTCTTCAGTCTGTGTGTTGTACTGTTCACACAGCCACGCAGGATGTACCGGACACATGCTGGGGTGAACTGCAGACAACTGGATTCAAGTTTATACTATGAACAGTCATTTCCTCTGGTATATAATATACCGATAGAAAAACCTACACAACCACAAGCACTCGACATGTGGTTACATAGATCTTGTGAAGTTAATTCCACTAATATTTTCACGAATGCTAAACGACAACAGCTATAATTGTGCTGTTGGCACTAGTCATCATTTTATACATTTGCGTTATACAAATGTCAGCAATATTAACGACACTAACTAACCAATAAGTTATAAGATATGTTACTCACAACTCCCCATTCCCATGGTAGTATTTATGCAGTTTTCCAGCTCCATCGCAAGATGAAGATATATTCCAGGAGGCGGCAATATAATTGTGTGCCGAAAGTCACGGTACATGGTAAACATGTGCTTTGAACTACATAAAATGGCTCTGGGGAAAAAATCGTAAAACAGTGCGAACGCGAAAAGTATCAGGAACCAAGAAGGGGACAGTAATACGTGTAAGGTTGGCAACACTTGAGCCACGAGCGATAGTCTGCGCAAAAGCCGGCAAGTATCAGTACTTAATTAAAGAATTAGTAAGTGAGACATAATTCACAAAATATAATTATTACAAATAATTATCATTATAGCACAAACGCGAGTTTTGCGTGAAGTATAAACTCAGAGAAAGAAAAACGAAAATACATTATTCAACGCTAAATGGCGCGGCCATTGCGCAAAACCGGCAATAAATAATAAACCACGCACGCACATACTGAAGAAAGTTACATGCAGGTAACAACATAAAATAAATTTGAACCGACCATGGTCAAATAGTAGTCTCTCCAGAAGCCCGCTTGAGCTTAATAGTTTCGTTGCATTTCGAACTGCAACTTTAATATGCCGGCCGGCTGATGCCACAATAAATTCCGTAACGATAAGTTGCAATTAAGTACCAATCGAGTGCGCTCACAGTATGACGCTCAGGCGTCATGAAAAGAGTACACGGAATCACTGAGCTCACTATTACACAAGCAAACACTGTTATGGTCTTGGTATTTTGTTGATATTTATTCTTACCGGAGATATAGGAGCATAACAAGTAATTGATAATAGTTATCTAATGAACACTTTATAAAGAATATAATTTTATATATGTAGCAAGTATTTGGAATGAACAAAGTCGCTTATTATTGGAACAGTTCCTAAGCGAAATGAATGATAATGCTAAATAATCCATCTTCTTGAATAGTTATACTAAATGTAGTGTTTGTTCGTATCTCTGGTTGATATGGCCTGTGTTATAACGTTGAGAGTATAAATTACATTTAACATTAAGGTTGTACAATATCATTTATAAATATGAATGAATATGAGCGGGGGAGCTATACAAATATATCGAAATATAAATTATATTATTTTACAAAGATTTAGCCAGCCACGTTCTGAGTAAAACCTAATTGGAGAGTCCCCACCTTGCTCATGATTCAGGAAGATGATTAAAGTAGCGCAAGTTGACGACCGGAACATCCATCTTCGGTGATCTTCTCGTTCCAAAGGCACGACGACAAAAGACACTCCCCACGGACTACACTGCCCTATTTCGACTGCGTTGTCCCCGTTTACTGGCCGGTGGAGGGGATTTTTACGGTTTTGGATTTCATAACTAATTTTAGCGATCACGGCCCGCCCGTGTCCTGGATAATAAGTGAAGGTGTGATCAGGTAAGCCGCTCAGCTAAGGGCCTGACCACAACTCGTAACGTCTCCCCCAATGTTCACTAGCAAGTTGCCCTCATCTCGCCCTGAAGTCCGTGTGGATTATGTAGATGATTGGGAGATGCGGGGTTGATTTGATGCAGTAGGAATATGGATCAGGTTAAAGTGGCCGTGTGGGTCTTGAACTTCAATGCCGCTGGGTGTGCAAAGTGTCTTCCACGCAGGTGCGACAGACGCCCCGCGGGCGGTTCACGAACGCGTCAGCCCATCTTGAGGTTGTGAGTCCCTAACACTAACGCAATGTGGCGTGAATCGTTCACTACAACAAATTATTTGTAAAAACTGAAAATTCAAAACACTTTAGTAATAATTACAATAGAAGCAAATTGAAATACAAAATTATTGAACTAGGAAAACTCAAGTGCTCTCACCGCGGTACATTGTTTGATTTGTTTATTTTTGCACATAAAAGTACAATTCCTGGAAATGAAATACATGTTAATACATACAATGTAAAAGCAGTTATGCAATAATATTACATAATGAGTGATATGTGATGTCACGGTGGTTAGAATAGTGATAGGATGATATCGTAATATAACATGTTATTAAATTAATTATTTAAACTTACATCAATTATGAAAATAAAACAAATCTGCAGCTGCTTTTCAAATACGTTTAAATATGTAAGAGGGTAATTGGAAGGATAATTAAGTACTGTAATATAATATTAGTCAATTTATTCTAATATACACTAGTATCTAAAAATAACAAATCAGATGTTTAATGTAACAATTGTTAACGTATTTGACAACAAAATGATTCTCTAATAATAATACTAAGATGTGAAGAAAATTCTTTTTAATTTTACATCAAAGTTTCTTATTTATACGAGAAGGAAAATCTTTAAATTCAATATGAAAGATGTCATGTCATAACTACATGTTATTGTGTGGCCACGTTACTATAAAGTTGTATAAATGAGACGTCTCTTTGTCTTAAAATTGACGTAAACAATTCATTGTTTCATTCGTAGACTGTTTTAATGCAGTAGTTTCATTCTTATTCTTAATATTTTTATTGTTGTTAGCATTGAAATATAACCTTTTTGTACTCAAATTCTTTTGAATATTAAAATTAATTTAAAAAATATATATTTATTAACATAATAATTTACAAACCTTTAATTTTGGAGGCCTCCGATCGGTAATCTTAATATGTTTAAGTTGATTTTTTTTGCTAAGCAATAATACGTTTTTAGTGTAAAGTGGTTATGTAATTTTTATTGTTACTTGTAGGGTGTAGTGTAAGTGGTGTATGTAAAATATGGAAACCGCTGGTTACATGTGTACGACTCGCGAGCTGCGTTGAACGGTAGATCTGTTGCAGTGTAATGAAAGTGTACGCCTTGACATTGCTGTGTGTGACGTCAGAACAGGTGTTCTGCTGCCTCTGCTATCGCGGACATTGCTTGCGCCGCACTCCGGAGGGGCTTTGGATGAGGAATTGCGACGTCACTGCTGGTAGCTGCTGTTCATGAACGTGCGGTACCATTGTTCTGAAACTTACAAGGGAATTTATTTACAGAATGCATTCACAGCTAATCTAAATACCTAATTTGCAGGAAATATGTCCTTTAAGTAAATAATATGGCCCTTATAGTTCATGAACAGTATGCTTATTTAAAATATACTTGTCAATTTTATCATGGTCTTATTGTATATATATATATATATTTATATATATATATATATATATATATATATATATNCGACCTTGGAAGCTTGCATGTTGAGACGTGCGTTAAAGTTTATTTATTTCTGAACAGTATTCATCAATTACAATCTCAGGCAATAAAACCTTTATGCTACCTTATGTTTCTGTTAAAACACCATTTCCCTAGGAAATGTCTACAAATGGGGACGGTTATACAAATACCTATTTTCATACAATTAATTTTCCTGAAAATAATTTTTTGCAGTTAGCTGTGTGTGCGGATAAAGCTCTTAGTTATTAAAATGTTAATAATTACGCTGGACACCAACACATTAAAAGTAGAACATAATATCACTGATTATTAAAAAGTTAAGATAGTAATAAAGAAGAGAAGAACATATAGATAAAAAATAACTATAATAGTATTTTCACAACAAAATAAAATGTTATTAAGGCCGAGGGACAACACATAACACATTATGACACTGATTATGCAAATAGAAGATAGTAGAGGTGAAAGGAACCCTAAAATAATTATGTAGGTATTAATGGCAACTCTACTTCCACACAAAAGTGTAGCATAAGGGGATTGGGGAAATCTGTACGCAATGACTTACAACAGGGAGGTCAAAAGTGAAGGTACCCTCATGATATACTTTAAAGGTACTGTGTAGTATAGAAAGGACCCACAGCAAAAGTCCAACACATCCAGACTGGGCCCCTACTGCCTGAACTCTTTCAAGGGAAGTTGATCACCGAAGAAATGCCTCTCTGGTCGGGTCACCACTCCGCTTGAGGTCCAAAGATTGCTCCGCGTCTCACGCGAAACTAAAGGTTCGACTTCCTGAGTATGTACTCCTGACAATCGGGTGGATGTGGGTAAACCGTGAGCGGACAGTCACAGTCGAAGTGGGTGAGTCTCGGCCACTATTCCATTTCGTTAAATACCCTTAACACTGCACACAATTATATCTTCTCACGTCAGGTTTAGCAGTCTGCGCGTCCACTTCAGGACTGGTCTGCAATTCAGCACATCCGAAAGCCCCAGGTAATGAGCTAAGTCCGTGAATCACAATAGTGCGTGAACCCAACGGAATTCATTCTGCCCCATATTCGTATGGCAATGTATTGTGGGAAGTGTATTAGAATATTGGGAGTATGAGTAATTTTAAACTAGTACAGCACAAGTAATGTTTAAGGTTGGCAAAGGGAAACATTTGCGCGGCGCGTTCTGGCACGCGTTTTCGCAGAACAGTGGCGCTCGAGCCGCGGGAAGTGCTGATATGGGAATGTGTTACCTCGGCACTTTGCGGTCGCGTCTCCAGGCATGTAGTTGCGACTACTCGTCCTTCAATATGGCAACTTATTACGTAATATGGGCTTTCTATCAGCATACAAAAATCTCATAGTTAATTGGAATATCTTATTTTTATGCATTTTTCTTAAATATACGTTGACTGATGGGAGAGCATAATAAAATCCTGTACCATTATCCGAGCACAATGATATCTTACTACATTATTATGTCTTGTATGGAATTTATTCAATAAACATGAGTTGAAAGTTAATTTAATGGAAATTTTCACATGATTATGAATTACTATCACAGTAATAGTTTCGTTTCAAATAACTACATCGAGCGCACACAGGTGATCTATATCTTAATTTAAATTACTAGAATGGCATTGTTGAGGTAAATACATGCAAAAAGGCACTTGCTGTTCATACTTAAATTCTTTAAATTGTAATAACGTTTGTTTTTTAGTTTTCAAATAATTGCCCTGTAAGTTTATATATTGGGCTGTAAAAAGTAATTTATTATTTAAACCTAATAAAATAAAATTTATAAATTATTATACAGCTACTTAATAGCTAAAAATTTTAATTTTAAAGGTGGACGTGACTGAAATGTTATTATTATTAATATGGAATTGGGCTAGGGTGGGAGGGGGGATTTATTGAAAAGGGGGGTGGATGGTATAGAAGCTGAAGCAAGGCAGCGAGAGGGTAGGGAGTAACCAAGCCTCAATTATCGTTATGATTTTGGTATTTTGTTGATATTTATCCTTAACGGGGATATAGGAGCGTAACAAGTTATTGATAAGAGTTATGTAATGAACACTATATAAAAGAGGTTTATTTAATGTTAAGGTTTGAATATGAACGGGGGGAGCTATACAAATATTCTGAAATATTAAATTATATTAATTTATAAAAATTAAACCAGCCACGTTCTGAGTAAAACCTAATTGGAGAGAGTTCCCACCTTGTTCATGAATCAGGAGGCTGATTAAGGTGGCCCAAGTCGACGGCCGGACACACCCATCTTCAGTGGTATTCTCGTTCCAGGGGCACGACGACAAAAGACACTGCCCACGGACTACATTGTCATATATCGGCTGCGTTGTCCCCGTTTACTGGCCGGTGGAGGGGGTTTCTATGGTTTGCGATTACATAACTAANGATTACGGTCCGCCCGTGTCCTGGATAATAAGTGAAGGTGTGATCAGGCAGGCCGCTCAGTTAAGGGCCTGACCACAACTCGTTACAGCACGCAATAAAAACAAATTGCTAGTCACAAATACATAATTACAGCACGCTGAGGAAATCACATATCTGTACTACGTCACGTATCGCGAGACGATAGTTGAGCAGCGTAAACTTTCCGCTGAGTCTGCCTTCTCCATGCTGGCAGGACGTAATTCACGTTACATGCAATATAGTGCACCATCATGCAGGCAAGATTGTTACAAATATCATACGCCTGAATAATAGACTAGGAGCAATAAAACGTCTTGGGTCTGGCCAAATAATTAAAGATAAAAATAAAGAAAAGTAGAACTACAATATGTTAGGTTCAGAATGATATAGTAAATGTTTAAATAATTGCCACAATAATTTAAGGTTACAGAAATAACAAGGGAACTACGTTAGGCTAGTAAATTATATTTAAGATCGATATAAATATGGTACAAATTAAATAAAGTGTCTGAGACAACAGAAAAACGTTGTGCAGCAAATGTAAATACCGGAGTATTAAAACTGCACAGTATATGTATATTGTTATGGTTGGATAGTATTATATTACAAATCAGACATCGTGCATTTTAAAATGTTAGTTGGATAAAATTAGACAAAGCAAGAAGCTATGGAGCGGAATGTTATGGCCTGCGCAAAAAATCCAATACCTCCTACTCCTAGTAAGGATGGAAGAAAAAATTGTTAACTCCATTATTTATATAGGGGGATAGTTCGCAGCCAATCTTTACATCCTGAATTCCCGCCAAGACATGAAGCCCAGGGCTGGTGCATAGTACACAATAGTGATAAATACACTTAAGTTAAAATATTGTGCTAATATACTTAAACATTACTTGAAGTATTGCAAGTTATTAATATTATCAATAAAAGCAATAAGACATAAGAGGCATATAAATAGATGACAAAATGCAAGAAAAGATGTAATAGTCATATAAGATAAAATCAAATTATGTTATGTAAAATGACTACAAGAGTCAATCACAAATACAAGATGTATAATTTCAAATGTCAAGTTGTTAAAGAGACAAAATTATCATGAAAGGGTTATTAAATAATATAAATAGTAAGTCTTCGCTTGCCCAGAAATAACCGCGACTGTACAGTATAATTAATAACTGAAAGGGACCATTAAGAACATTATTATACCACTGCAACATAACTCCGGGGCAACAGCGTTGGCGTGAAATCAAGCCCCGCCAGGGAACAGCCATCGTTGTACGCATCAAACGGGTGCACCGGCAGCCTCTGTGATGCAGTCCACAACTACTGGCCGCCTCTGTGATGCAGTCCACAACTACTGGCCGCCTCTGTGATGCAGTCCACAACTACTGGCCGCCTCTGTGATGCAGTCCACAACTACTGGCCGTCTCTGTGATGTAGTCCACAACTACTGGCCACCACTGCCACCCCTGCAAATCCGTTCCCCGCATCACGAAGGTTGAGAACGACAGTTATTTTGACCAGGAGGGTGTTGTTATGGCCGTCAAGGGTACGGACAGGCATAACGATGCCTAGGGAGAGATGGTCAGCCAGGAAAGTGGAAGGGTGAAACGGAGGACACACGGCCAGACTATATAAACGCTGAGACAAGAAGGTTGGCGATCGCTATTGTTGCAAGACTCCTGCAGACGTCGGCTGCCGAAGTGTGGCCGGAAGGGACGATCGACGCCGCCGACGTGAGACCTTCCAGGCAGAGTGATCCTGATCGAATAACAGTGGCATGTCAAACGGCTATTTCTGGTGTAGAGAGCTTGAGTAGAGCCCCCTATTTAAGTGAATTTAAGTCACGTCCCTCAGAGGTGGCTGTAGGCAATTAGCATACTGTCATTAGAACAATAAACGCTATTTTGCACTTAACCAATCTGTATGTATATGATTCGTTATTTGGGGAGACTAACCAGTAACCAAAACGAATAAACATAACAAAATGTATCAATATTACAGTGACTTTAAATAAAATTCGTTAAGTCCAGAACGAATCATTTAGTAATTCTTGGTATACGGGCTGTTTAAGTAAAAGCGTGCAAAAATAAAACTGGTAGTATGCGGCGCATCATAGAATATTTTGAGATAGGGAACGCGTGATTTGCGAAGCCATCGAAAGGAGATGTGTGTGTAAAAATTTCTAACACGAATACAGATGTCAGGATTGTTTAAGTGTATCACTGTCATCGCATGTGTACACTGTTGACAGGTAGTACGGTACAGGGCCATTCCATTGACGGACCAGTTTGTACCTCACAAGAGCCTCCGACCTCAATGCAATTATGATAATGGCGTACGAGATTCTGCTGCACCCGTTAAATGCCCCATGCATGTTGCGTCCGACGTTGATACACGCTCGTGCTGTGGCAATGTAGAGACGACAGAGCTACCTCCCGGACGACAGGTGAACCATAAACACATCATGGGTCGCCTACATGTTTACGCCCATGTCTCCTTTCGCTGGCCTCGCAGACCACCCGTTCCCTACATCAAAACGGCCCTTGTAGAGGCCCATCTTCCCAGTTTCATTTGTGCACGTTTTTACTGAAACAATCTTTAATGCACATCGAAAAAAATGTTTCATTAAATGGAAACCCTGGAAGTTGTTGGTCGAATGTCACTGAATAGTTCAGTACCGTATAATGTATTTAAATCAGGAACTATCACACATAACGACAGGTATTACATCTGTTCATTCGCGAGGAAATAGTTAGCACAACTTTACTCGTATTTTGCTGCAGAGGCATGTAAATGGGCGTAGTTACATGCCGCAAGGAATCACAAAGTAAACGAACAATGCATGGCTTAAGATCCGTAAATTAACTCACGCTCATGTGGGGTCTGGCTAGACTTCAGATACTCGTACCCGCGCTTAGTTAGGCGCTCCTTAGAAGAATGAACCACAGCGAAAGCTGAGTCCAATAATCGTATGGCCAACCCATTTGAAAATATAAATGACACATCTCTCTGACAAAATACGACGTCTTGAATAAACAAACGACTGCCAAGACACGTTATAAAGGTCACTGAACACAAGATTATTCCACTCTACACTGTAAAAAACTTTTCGACTTGTTCCAGTTATTAGAGTTAGCTTTGTACCTTGAAAATTTTTTTAAACAACGTGCCTAATTTAATTTCAAGTGAAGTTCCGAATAATGGCTGCACGATAACATGTGCCTTACAAATAAAAGTGTTGACCGTATTGTTTAACTCAAGGTAGAGGCTGCAAATACTTAGTTTTAAATGAAAATCAGTCACACAATGGTACTCTTAATTAGTGCAAAGTTATCCCAAATGACAGTTATTAAAGTCAGGAAAATTTACTATTAATAAGTCAGTAAGTACAGCGATACTGAGGTTGAGAACTATGTAAATTTGGTAATTTCACGATAAATTTAATTTTAGTGTAAACGAGTGAAGTACAACTTATAATGATGTTTGCGAAAATAATAATACTAGTTCGTTTAACACTAATCGAAGGGGAGGGGGATGTTCGGTATGTGTGACGGACACTACTGCATGACGGAGATATTCTCGAAGTACTCCTGTTTCCTCCACCACCTTCATTTATACACTACTGTACATATAGTTTGTTTATTTTTTTCTTCGCTTCTGTTCTGCGCCTTTACACTGGCCTCGTTTCACTACGGGTAGGATATCTGAAAGCCTAGCGAACTGACGGAACTGTCCCTGAACAAGGGCGACGACAAGTAGTGAGCAACTGGTGAGCTGGAAGATACCTACCTGCCTTGTCGCACTACTGGAGACAGCTCCTGGCTTCCCTCGGTCCCTGTCTTTCCTCTCTCTTAACGTTGTGTCGTGACCCGTGCTTTCAGATATCCTGTGCGTAGTCTATAGTCTATTCACGATTTTGTCACACTTTTTGAATCAAGCTTTTGAAAAAACATGCCAAGTATGATGCGTATGGTAAGTACATGCCACAAGTGTTTTATACTTATGTTTACATAAATGTAACTTATTTTTGGTTTAATTTAACTTTTATTTATATTTTATCTCTTAATAATATTTCATTTATAACTAAAAAAAATAAACACAGAGAGAAAACTTGTGTATTGCATAGCAATAAATAGTTATTTTGTAGAATATTAATAAACTGAGTGCTCACGAATGCGGTGCACGTAGGCCCTCCGATGTAAGTTTCTAAGTTCTATTCGCATGAGACGGAGTAATATCCTGGAAGTAGAACTCGAGCAGAGCTTCAGAAAAGTTAAAAGTAACCGTGAATGGAGTAGTTGGCGTGAGGCTGTGGCACAGCCGCTGACACGACTGTGATTATCTCTTCTCCTCGGTTCTAGCATATCCTTGCAGGCGAGGCGCTGCGCAACAGGTCCAAGGAACAAGCTAGAGCGCTCAAGGGTGTTTGCAAGGTCACGAACCTCACTTGGCTCGCACGAGGCTTCGCGTGCCGGCCGGTTGACCTCGGGATGTACAGAATGCAAGAAGAAGGCCCCTCGACTGCGGGGTAGCGGAGACACGCATGTTGTCATCACGAGAGTGTGACGCTCCTTAGTTAACAACCCTCCCGCGCAACAGAGCAATTATCCGGATCTATGTTATCAGGCGCGGAGCTCCCTCGCAAGGAGTTTATTAATAACACCCCCTCCGCTGTAATAATAATGTCCTGCGCGAAGAGGGGGTGGGCGGCAAGCTGATTACAGTTGCCAGCCTGGGAAGAGGCAGGGTGAGGGGGCCGTGTTTGGCCTCACGGCATTTGCGCGTAATCCGCTTTGCGTCGCTCCGGCTGACGGCTAGGGGCTACAGCGCATGCGCCTCTCCGGCTCGAGGCCGTTACAAAGCAACGGATGACGTGCTACAAGTGTCTAAGTTGTGGGCCGACTGCCAAAAGTAATATGGACGGACGCGTATTTTAAGTTTATCTGGTTCGCAAACAAATGTACGAATTTTAAAACTTATTACAGACACTATTTGATACGTTTATTTAGTTTTCTCCCCACCCTCCTTCCTTACATTTTGCTGAAGGCGATACCCATGAGAAGCGCCTTTGTCCAGTGATGCTGTTGATACTCGCCATCTTGATTCTGTCAATAATTCCGGATTTTTTTTGCAACCTTTTCCACGCGATGTTGGCTTTCTTCAGTTGTCTCGATTTGTAATTAATATACCTGAAAACTGGAACAGCCGAAAAGTATTACTTATTACTTCTTGATAAATAATATTTAAGTATCTGTAATAAATCTAAGTCTTCGAAAAGTTCTGCGTTATATGCATTGCCCTGCAAAAAGTAAATGTTTTAATTTGTTTCATTAATTATGTTTAATTTTCTTGTGCTGGTCACCTATCCTTCGGTTTGGAACTGGTCATCCATCCTTTGGTTTGGAACTGCTGATCCATCCTTCGGTCTGAAACTGGTATACTTTTCTGCTTCACCCTCCCAATTTACCACCCGCGTGGCTGCTAAAGCNTCTGAAACTGGTATACTTTTCTGCTTCACCCTCCCAATTTACCACCCGCGTGGCTGCTAAAGCCACGTGGGTCTCCGGCTGGGGACGGAGCAATAGATCTCCATGGAGCTGCAAGAATGAACTATATAGGTGGATTACAACGCCGAATATTATACCAACCTATGACAAAAGAACACCTTGGATTGCAGAGACAACAATAAATAAAACAGCCTATAGTAAGTGGACGAAAGAATTGTAGATAAAGATGAAGAAAAGAACATCTGTAGCAGTGTGTCAGGACCAATATGTTCATGCTTACTGTAAAAACAGTAATAATTTTCACCAAGAATGAATGATTATTTTTAGCTGAGGGTAAATGGTGAGAAGTGAAATAGCTTAAGACTTAACAGGTTCAGTCGTGAAGAAACACGCACATTCGTGAAAATACACCAGCTCGGCTTGCAAGCAGCCGTCAGATGCTAGTGTTCTGTAATATGCTGCAGAAATACTTACGTTCTTCACGATAAACTGAGCACTTTTGAAAGCCCTGCTTAAGATCTACTTTTAAGCATATTGCATATTACTCCACCACATGTAAAATTAACACAATTAACACTAATCACTTTATTCATGCCCCCTAGCAACAGCCGATGTAAACAAAATACAAGTGGAAACAAGATGGTGGAGTAGATGACGAATGGCAGAAACAAGATGACTGCCGAAAAAAATATGGTGGACGGAAACAAAATGGCGGCCAGAAACAGGATAGCAGACAGAAACACGAGGCCAACAGAAACAATATGGCGGCAAGGGCTGTTCACTGTTAAATGAGCACTTTAGAAATCAACATTAGAAAAATGTCACTGGTCATACCTGCATATTTTTTTAAGAGCACGCTGACTAGCATGTGCCCGGTTAAGTAATTAATGATAGAGAGATAGTAGTTTCTTATGTTACGTTGAATTAAAAGTGTTAGGTAAACACTTGCGAATACTGATATGAGTTACATATCTTTCTGTATTTTTTAATGCAAACAAGTGTAACAATTAGCAAATTCGTAAAATAAAATTTTTTCCTAATAATTTTACAGGTTTACTTGACCCACACATGCATGAAGTGGCAATGTTAATTTTACATTTGGCGGAATAATTCACATCGTGCATACAAGT
>NQII01007202.1:3486-33485 GCA_002778355.1 Clitarchus hookeri
GGGGGGTTGTCGTTTCTCCTCTCCGCGTATTTACGTCCGCGAAAAGAAAATTGTGCGCAATAATGATTTTTGAAATAAAATTACAATTTTTTTCGTACAAAAGAAATAAATCCCAACACATCAATTAATCGATGGTTTAGTTTATTACGTAAATTTTGTAATTTTTCCAGTATAGCCTTTTTGTAAAAATATATTTTTTCATCGATATATTGCAATATCCCCACCACTGATGGAAGGCATCTCCTGCAGGCGTGTCAATGCAAACGACGAAAGGTGGGGATGGTTGCACCTATCGCACGTTTTCAGATCTCTCAGTCCCCTCCACGAGACTAGTCAAGTATTGTAAATTATGGCAACTGATGACTTTAAAGTATCTCAGATTGCGCTAGTGTGATGAAATGATAATCTTCTGTCTCTCACGACATGACCTTGTAAATGTTATGNTGATAATCTTCTGTCTCTCACGACATGACCTTGTAAATGTTATGCACCACAGATATGAGACTAGATTTTATCGGGAATTCTTACCCCAAAACTCATTCATTTCTCCTAAGCCCCCCCCTTTTTTTTCCTACCCGCCTACAGCACTTTTGGCGACGAATAAGAAATTTGCGTGTAGGAGAGTACAAAGTACAATTACCTTTGTGACCAATGGTTGATCGGAGCGTGGGGGGAATACAAAGTGCAATTCCCTTCTACGCAAATGGGATGGGGTTATGGTACAGTGACTCATGTGTGATGAAGGTGTGAGGTGGTGTGGCAGTACCATGCTATAGTAACCAAGTCCTTCACCGCCACCGTCTCTAGAGAGGGTGGATGATGCTTCTCTTATAGCCTCTCTCCATCCATGCCAACCCAAGGCTACTCGTGCCTCCCCTGTTATTGCAGATTGGGCTCCTCCGCCCGTCTCCGTATGGGAGCCAGTTTCCTCGTGGCTGGTGAGGGGTATCTGCCGTGATGGCTTGGGCCGATAGTTGGTACCTAGGCCTGACCACTTGGCGGGGTGTTGGACCACTTGGCATTCAGGCCGTTGGGGCCCAAGATAGGAATTTCCTGTGTGAAGAAATTCCAATCTATGGGAAAGGACAAGTGTCCGATGACAGCTTGCCTGGCTGCTCACAGGTGGTTGGGGCGGTAACGGAGAGATGGTGATGAGAAAGGAGAGCTTTGGGGCCCACGGGTTTTTTCCAATTTGCGATGGATCTACGGAATTTGATAATGGCGTATACCGCCCTATCAGAGTCTCACCTCACCCTTCTGTCTTTGGAGTGGTTGATTTAGCGATTGGACACGAGTAAACCCATCAGTGTCATGGCAAATAAGTGGGAGCACGGGCAGATCGGATTGGCCCCATCAGAGGTTCTCTCTGATGTTCCGATCAATAGAGGTTGGACTCGTGCTGGCAGTGGTTAACTCCGTATGTTGGAGGAGGTCTGGAGAGATCCCGCCTCTTAAAGAAGGGCCGAGCGGTGAGCAGGCACCTGCTCCGATGGCGTCCTGGCAAGACGTTAGGATAGTGCTCAGGCCAGACCACACGCTTGGTAATCTGAGTACGAGGGTCTCAGTCCTTGTGGTAGGGTGCTCCTGGTGGAGCTTGTGTATCAAGTCGGGGCTTCGGGCTTGGTTACCTCAGGTGAATAGCTGGAACACCTGCGTTGAGAAGGTGTGATCCTTCTCCCCCGCCGAGAGGGCGGCCGTAGCGCGTGATGGCCTCACGGATAACAGCGCTACGTAAAAACATAAAAGGGTTGCCGCCGAGAGGCCGCTGCTTTGCATACTATATGACAATGGGCGATCGGCACGCGGAGGGAGTACACAGTACAATTGCCTTTGCGGCCAATGGGAATGGTATTTGTTCATGGTACAAGGTTCCGTCTCCCCCGCAGCAAATGTGAATAAGATTTTTGTTGCAGCCAACGGGACTTATATTTTAGTTGCAGCTAATGTGAATGGGATTCGGCGAGGCCAGGTAGGCGTGTCTGAAAATAGTCCAATTTCCTCTTAAAATACTGCAGACAGAACGTCGTATTTCCTGACTGCCCGGACACAGTCCAAAGACAAACACTCGTAGGACTTTTAACTCAGTACCATAAGTGCAGAGCCAATATATACGGAATATTCAATATTAATCATTCGAAAAAAATTATTTTCAATAACAAGTTACAATAAAAGCGAAGAAAAGTATGTGAAACGTATACAGGAAATGGACAAAATAATATGAACACCGTGCTATATAGTACATTTTGTTGCATGTTGGCAACACTTCTTCCGCGTAAATAATGCGACGTGTATGTATTGCACAGTTTACGTGCCAAGTCTTGTAGGTTGTATTTCAGTGTATTATACGCTTTCTTCTGCGACGGTTAAAACAAGCGATCGGTGAAATGTGTGATCTCTCAGACTTCGAAAGAGGGCAAACCGTTGGTGCTCGGTTAGCGGGAGCGTCTGTGACGAAAACAGCTTAATTGTTTCACGTTTCACGAGCGACAGTATCAACGGTAATGACAGCACACACAAAACATGGTAAAACATCATCGGCGAAGAGGAATAGTGGGCGAAACCCAAAGTTAACTGTCAAAAACCGACGAACATTAAAAAGAATTGTTGCCAGACAACATAAAACAACCGCGGCAAAAGTGACAGCAGAACTCAACACTCACTTGAGTAATGCTGTTTCGACAAAAACAGTAAGGCGGGAGCTCCACAAAGCTAACATTCATGGAAGGGCTGCAATTGCGAAACCCTTTATAACGGAAGCCAACGCTAAGCTGCGAAAGAAGTGGTGCCACGATCATAAAACCTGGACACTTGATGATTGGAAGAATGTGGTATGGTCCGATGAATCATCGTTTACATTGTTTCCTACAAACGGCCGGGTTTATGTATGGAGAACCCCAAAAGAAGCCTACGATCCGGACTGCCTGCTTCCTACAGTCAAGCATGGGGGAGGTTCCGTTATGATTTGGGCGGCTATATCGTGGTATTCAGCTGGTCCTCTCATTCACATCACTGGCCGGATTACTGCGAATGAATATCTCGACATCCTCAATGATGAAGTTCTTACTATGACTAGCATATTGCTGCCAAACACTGCCATATTCCAAGATGATAATGCGCCCATACACACAGCCAAAAAGGTTCAGTCTTGGTTTGAGGAGCATCAGAATATCATTAAACATCTTCCCTGGCCGTAATGGGGAGTTTTAGAGCAGAGAGTGAGGAGCAGATTTCCATCTCCAACATCAGTGGATGTTTTGGTACAAGAATGGGACAAAATTTTGTTGGAAACTATTCAGACGCTCTACGAATCTATTCCGCGAAGAATTGTGGCTGTTCTCAATGCAAATGACGGTCCAACACCTTATTAATAAATAAATATTGTGTATATGTCAGGTGTTCATATTATTTTGTCCATCCGCTGTATATATTTTCACACCTTAAGATGTGATGTACACGTATTTTGCAAAAATTAATTTATAACAGCCACAGTTCCATTAGAAGTAAAACTCTTGGTAAAAGTCTGGATCTGTTAAGCATCCAGTAAAATTTGAGATTGTTTTCTCATATTTTAAAGGTACATATAACCAGAAATATTTTTAAATCACTGTTAACATATTCTGCTAGACACGCTCGTTATTAAAGCCACAGACGAGACAAAAATAAATTATTAATTTTTTTTCTTTCAAGTAAAGAAGGTCTTAATGTTTTTCTTCAGTGTTCAGTCAACCATGCATGCATTGGAGTTATGATGAGGAAAGGATATCTTATCCAAGCCTGTAAGTTTCAAATATGCTTTTCCATCACAACGAACACCGAATAAAATTATCTAGGGAATCATACTTTTTTCCCCCATGTTTAATAATATTGTAATTATACTTTTTGAGAGAAATAAATCATTATAATATTTTTTTATTTTATTTAGCAAACATAGTTTTACAATGTTACCATGTGTGATTTTTATGGCAAGCGAATTAGTATATGTATTTTTTATTGGGAGTGAAACAGATTATGAATTGAGGTTGCAGAGACTTCTATAAATCATATTTTCCCTGAGAGCTTGCTTGAAATTTGTTTTAAAGAAATTACATTTTATAAGAAATTAAGGTGTTAGGAAGGTGTGTGTTACGAGTGTTTTATTCTTCGCCCATCAGTATGTTCTGTGTTATTTTATCCATCAGTATGGTCATGTATATATTTTCCCAAGTGTCGATCATGTACCCTCCTGTATGTGTGCCCTCGTGTATTCTTGAATGGGCTAAAGACAAAAGTATGTTTCTTTCTTTCCAGGGTATAAAAATTTGTATTAATTAATAAACATGCATTCGTTAATTATTTTTGCAAATTACTAAAGTTTTACATAAAAAAAGAATCTGCAATCGATCTCAGTTGTAATAATAAATGTAATGTAAGCCACTGCGACCGAGAGAACTGCTCACCTCCTACCAAGGCTCCAGGCGGCCAGCGCGCCCTGTCGCGCCAGCATCCTGCGAGTTCAGCAGGAAGAGCAAAGTACAACTTATGCATGGCTGCCAACTTGTGAATACTGCACGTGGCGCCAACCTTAACTCTGGCCGTCTCTGTCACTGCTACACGGCAAATCTAAAGATACTTTTCGAGACCGCCGTCTATTGCAAAGTGTTTTACCCCTAATCATTAATTTATTTTTTAACAAATTATTACTTTCAAACGCGTAAAATATTTGCGTTTGGTTTAGTGAAGGCAAGATTCACATTAAATATTTTAATTGTTAATGAAGATGGTATTTTATTAAATGATAACAAAAGTGATATACATAATACTTTTTCTTTACCAACAGTGTTTTTTTTTAACTTACACGAGCAGGACATAACTCAAGATAAAAAATATATTTTTTTAACATATTTATTTATGCACATATCACAATATTATTTTTCTTCGTAGGAAAAAAATACAAGGAATATTTATTTTACATGTGTTTCCTCACTGAGTCATGGATGGCATTAGAACACATAATATATATTATTTTAATGCACCTTGAGTTATCATATCTCCACAATATAAGGGCTTAGTTTTTGCAGGGAGTACAGAAATATCTTTGATTTTGGCACTCGTGAAGTCTTGTGGCGTACATCTCAACGAGGTGTAGAAACCTTGGGCTGCAGCTCTGCTCGTGAAGTTCTGCGACGTTCGTTCCGATGGGGCACGCATTGCGAATCGCCGACTCTTGGCGTCTTCCAATTNCTGCTCGTGAAGTTCTGCGACGTTCGTTCCGATGGGGCACGCATTGCGAATCGCCGACTCTTGGCGTCTTCCAATTATATAAACAGGATACTCCCAAATTATGGCTTCCTCCAATATATTGGGAATTCTGACGTACGGAATAATTCCCTCGTTCCGCCTTAATCACGCGTTTCGTACGTCTGTAGGCAGCACGCCTGTTGCGTGTACGGTTGACGTTCTGCCATGAACATGGTCGTAAAAGAAGTGAAATCTTTAGTTTTCTCGCCTTCGTCACTGTACGAGATGGCAATCTGCTTGAAGATGTACGAGTCCAACGAGGTCATTGAGGTTCATGCACATCGGACACCTTTGTTCTGGGTTGGTTTCTTCACCGTATAGTGTTTGCGAGTAAATTTCCTGAAAGGAAGCATCTGCCGTAGGTACAGCTTGCGAATAGATAACTTACACAGGAGGTGCGTCTTCCACGGGTGCGGAAGTTGTGAGAGCTGCTCGGCGGGCCTTGCACCAGCCGCTGCAATGTGGCGTGTCGCAAACAGAGGTAGTTCAGCCCTCGGAACACTCCTTGCATGGGACGCAGTCCCGCATGTCTTCGTCCTGCTGTAGGCGAAACGAATACAGTCAAATTACAGCAAATGAATTAAGTCGAAATTTCGTGAGGTGTGTAGTCCAGTAGAAATTCTTTCGGTAGTTACGCCAACTCATCCCGTTTGCCAAAGGCACCAAGNTTTCGTGAGGTGTGTAGTCCAGTAGAAATTCTTTCGGTAGTTACGCCAACTCATCCCGTTTGCCAAAGGCACCAAGCGAGCGCACCCTTCCAAATGCTAAAATGGCCGAAAAGATGTAATGGCCACTCGGACAACACACATACATTTGTCTTTTTTAAAAGCGAGAAAATGATTTCTTTCTCGAGGGGACTCAGGGTGCGCCTTATAAAAGGATTGGAGAAATAATACGCACATGNTTTCGTGAGGTGTGTAGTCCAGTAGAAATTCTTTCGGTAGTTACGCCAACTCATCCCGTTTGCCAAAGGCACCAAACGAGCGCACCCTTCCAAATGCTAAAATGGCCGAAAAGATTTAATGGCCACTCGGACAACACACATACATTTGTCTTTTTTAAGANGACAACACACATACATTTGTCTTTTTTAAGAGCGAGAAAATGATTTCTTTCTCGAGGGGACTCAGGGTGCGCCTTATAAAAGGATTGGAGAAATAATACGCACATGCTTGCGACTAAAGTAGGTCGCTGGTTGGTGGGAACGAAGGTTTCCAGAAACGTACGAGAAATTAGCCAATGAGAGATATTTTCATGTGGCGTGGTTAGCCAATGAGTAACATAGGTAGGGGGCAGATTAATTGGTAGATCGAACGAAAGTGAGTAATTAGCCAATGAGAATCGTTGGAAGGGATGGGGGCCTGCCGAATAACTGGTCGAGTGATTAAATATATTGGAAGAGGAAGGGGGGAGTGGAACGCAGGTTAGTAATTTGTGGAGCGAACGTGACTAATTGGTCGAATGAAGGTGAGTAGTTAGACAATGAGAATCATGGGTGGAGGTGGAGGGGTGGGACTATTGGACAATTAAATATATTGGAAGAGGAAGGGGGGAGTGGAACGCAGGTTAGTAATTTGTGGAGCGAACATGACTAATTGGTCCAAAGAAGGTGAGTAGTTAGACAATAAGAATCATGGGTGGAGGTGGAGGGGTGGGACTATTAGACAATTAAATATATTGGAATGGAATCGAACGAAAGTGAGTAATAAGCCAATGAGAATTATCGGTGGAGGGGATTGAACGAAGGTTTCCGAAAAAACGCGAGCAATTAGCCTATGAGAAACATCGGCGGCCTACCGACTAATTAGCCAATGAGAATCATGGGTGGAGAACGAACGAAAGGGAGTAATTGGTGGAGTAATTGGTGGTGGTTGAGGTGTGGTTGTCAGTCGTGTGCTGGACATTGTGCTGGTGGAACCTCTGGAAATGTAATTATTTTAAAAAAGTTTTTAATAAATTATATAATAATAAATTTTTGATTACATTCTTTAAATATTTTTTTTGAATTTTTGAGATTTTTTATTTGTTAAGGGTTTCAAGGTCAAATGTTACTGGGGTCACTGTCAAGGGTCAAGGGCACCAACATACAACATGTCAGACAAGATGGCCACTGGGGGATTGAAATGACAGAGCATGAACAACTCCGATCCCCATCCCCTTGCGCCAAAGTTCTTTTTTTTCCGTTTACTGAGTTTGTTAAATGGTTCTGGATATATAGCAAAATTTTTTCCATTTACGGACCAGCTACTGTCTTACGAAAATGGCAGCAAAATGAGTTTCATAATTGTCGTTCCTAATAAATATTGAATTCACCCAAAATTTTATGACATTTTCTTGAATTGTTTAACAGATATAACATAGCAATAAAAATTATTTATATAGACACAAATGAAATAAGGCTTGCACACACCTAAATCATGTCATACCGTTGCCCTACTGTAGCACTAGTTGCGTGTAAAATTTTGGTGTAATCAGTTGATTGATCCCAGAATTATGGCATAAAACTTCCATTATTTCATGTGACGATCTTCATAAATGGTGGGAAAAAAGACTACATACTAGGACTGTGGTGAATTACGAAATCTGTACATACAATAAGAAAACTACAAATTGTTTAAAAAGAATATAATTTCTAAAAAGGTGTTCATGTACAAACAAATGATACCACGGGCTTGATTAATATTTGTCTCCATTAAAAATTGAATGATATATAAACAAACAAAATTCGACGTCGGGTAGTTATTAAAGAAAAATGAAATAGAAGCCCTACCATAGCCAGTGTCGTAAAAACACACAAATATTAAAATTGTATAGAAACTAAACTCGACACCGGGTAGCACTGAAAAGTTGGTTCGGCCGCATCAAGCCAGCACCGATAAAACACTGAACACTTTAAACAAAGTCATAACCGGTAACACGAAAAAAATATTTAAAACATTTAAACATCTACATGTAAGCGTATTACTGAGGATACATGGCGTGGCAGAAAAGACAATACAATTTAAGGCGGTGCGAACTAGTGTGAAAGCTTGGCTATACAGACATCATCGACGACTTGTGCAGTACTCGGATAGTGATCAAAAAATACAATCAGAAAAAAACACAGCTGCTTGAAAGGATAGGAACAAACTGTCTACAGCGGTACATGACATTGAAACGAAACAGAATTTTGGATGGCTACAAAACGAAATTTGGACTACGACACCACCGTAAAACATCTACTCGTACCATTAAATTTTGCCACACAGTTAGATTAACATGCCAAAACCAAACGCTATCATACGCCATGACCCAACTTAAAATATTGTATGTCGGCCGAGCTATTCACGCATACTAACATTCAAATATTGTACGTGGCGATGAGGCAATACACAGCGTGTAGAAGGGGGAGGGGGGGTCGTCTAGCAGGCCTCAATGGTCGTTGAAGAAGTGAGTCCCAACGTCTATACAAGAGAAAACCTGTTAGTCAAGGCTAACATTTAGTTCCAAAGCTAATACGCTTTTATCTCTGTACGTTCCACAGGAAGCTTTCAAGAATAATTGATTATTATGCCTATAATCGTAATTTACATATTGCAAGAATAGATTCGACTTATCTCATTTGATTGCTTGTTTTAAAATTCCTTTCCCTGTAAAGGATTGCGAAGGGAATTACGTAACGGAATTATTCAAACTCCTTTCTTTATTTTGCACGTTTATTTAAAACTGTCAAAGACAAACTGCAAAGATAATGCAAACTATAGACTGCAAATAAGTAACAATAAAACGCACTTTGCAAATTATAATATATCTAGTTCAGACGAAGTCTGAAACATTACTGTGCAGCTCACCAGTGAAAGTTTTACAAACAAAATACAGTAAAATAAACTGAACACGATCGTTACAGAAATACTGCAGCTTCTCCGAAACACTTCAAGTGACACAGGAAACGAATGGCGATGGCAACACGGAAGTTACGTTTTTTGTTTTTAACAAACATTGTTAGAAATACTTGAAATGTATGAAGGTAAAGCTCAATAGATTTTTTTTCGTAAAATCAGACCTTAAAAATTAAATTACACGTTTTTAAGTTACTGCTTTTTTCCAATAAGTATATAAACTTGGGCAGTGAAGGCTGCCTCTGGAGCGGTACATCTGTACATTCCAGACGAACTACGTCCAACGAACTAGAGAACCGTACCGTTACTTTCACCCTCCTGGTGAGCCACCACGGAATGAGGGAAAGCCCTATTATGCAACAGTCCTAGCAGACGACACGACGCTTCACCAATGCGGAGGAGAAGGAGAAGAACATCTACTGGTAAGGACAAGGAGGTAGAAAGAAGTGGATACCGAGTGGGAAGAGAGAGAGCGATGAAGTTCGATAACACGAGAGGCGGTGCACTGTCGACGANGCAGACGACACGACGCTTCACCAATGCGGAGGAGAAGGAGAAGAACATCTACTGGTAAGGACAAGGAGGTAGAAAGGAGTGGATACCGAGTGGGAAGAGAGAGAGCGCTGAAGTTCGATAACACGAGAGGCGATGCACTGTCGACTAAAGTGGCGGCACAGTTCGGTACATCGCAATTGATTATTGTCACAAATGCTGCCAGCACATGTAAAGTTCTGTTGAAATGGTTTTGGGATATGTGGTGTACTAAGCAAAAGTATTTAAATGTCTGTTATGTTGAAAACGTATGACTATCCCCTTAAATTATATACATTTAGATGGTCTAGAAAAGTATAAGTTGTCTCACGTATTTTGACGGGAATTATATAATTGTTTCCTGAGATAGGGCATCAAAACTTAATTTAGCATTTGGTGCTCTCTTCCAAAATAGCAGACAAAAGAGTATATGCAAGAGCTCATTGTATTATTGCATATATACTGTCAGTATAGAAAGTTAAGTTGAAAGTGATTACATGGTTTCAAAGATATAAAATAAGTAGCTAAAATGTTAATGATTCCCCCTCCCCATCCTCCCAATTTTTATAAGTAAAGAACGTTATATATTTATTGTTTTGTCCTACTGTACTACAACTTGATTACCAATTTTGGAAGGAATGGGTTATGTTCAGAGATATGAAACAACATATTTTTTCTTCACACGACACTATCTTAAAATAATGGTGCACAGAAGAGGATTTGCGTAGACATATCTGATGGTTGTAATAAATGCCGCCAGCGTATAATGTTAAGACGAAGTGTATTAAATAATCAGCTGTCGGTCTTCAGTTAACCGCGCTGTACCTATCGTCACACTGAGAAAAATGTTTTGTTGAATCAAGCAAAGTTTGTTTGGTGCAAACAAATTAATTGTTTGTAGGCCTTATAGGGCCAAGGAAACATTGTTTTTGCATGACCGCTACGACCCAGCAACCTCAGCTAAAGTGACGACACAATAATGTTCGTAGATATATACGTTACAAATATTAGACAATGTACATGAGTATTTCAGGTTATGACAGCTTTAATGTTTAATTTCCTGTTGTAATTGTTTCAGTATGATGTTTGTACAGTTATTATGCATCAATGAATGCAAAAATATACGCTGTTGCTGTCACAATTATCGCAAAAAGAAAACTCCAGAGCTTTATTTTCGAACAAAGGCAATCAAACTATATACATATAATATGTATATATACACTGAAGAGCCAAAAAAACTGGTATAGGTGTGCGTATGCAAATAACAGAGGTATGGAACCAATCAGAGTAACACGATGCAGTCGGCAGGTAGATCGGTTACTGCTGCTACAATGGCAGGTTATCAAGATTTAAGTGAGGTTGAACGTGGTGTTATAGTCGGCGGACAAGATATGGGACACAGCATCTCCGAGGTAGCGATAACATTTGGATGTTCGCGTACGACCATTTCACGAGTGTACCGTGAATATCGGGAATCCGGTGAAATATCACATCTTCGACACCGCTGCGACCGGAAAAAGATCGTGAAAGAACGTGACAAACGACGACTGACGAGGCCCATTATAGGTGACAGACGTGCAACCTTTTCTCAAATTGGCGCAGATTGGATTTGTGGACTGCCCTGCAGGATAAATTTTGTGAAATGCTTTCTGCATACCTTCAGACATTAGTCGAGTCCATGCCACGTCGTATTGCGGCACTTCTGCGTGCTCGGGGGGCCCTACACGATATTAGGCAGGTGTACCAGTTTTTTTAGCTCTTCAGTGTATATGGTTTATTTAAAAAAAATATTTTTTTTAAGTCTAGTTTCGTTAGGCTTAACACAGATGCTTTGCTAAATCAAAAATATATTTTGTTAGATGAACAAAATTAATTTTGTTGCTTTCAAATTTTGTTTAGTCAACAAAATATTTTGATGTGACAATTATATATATATGGCTCTATATAAACACATATTCGATTGGCTAATATCCTGTNGAACCAACAAAAAAAAAATACAAGAACACAATATGTGGTTGAGGAACAAAAATGCAGTAAATTAAGTGGTAAAATAAATAATCACATACTCAGTTGAACAACGTTATTATGACCACGCGCTAGTATCCAGAGTAACCGCCCTTCGCATCACAGACAGCAGCTATACGAGCTGGCAGTGACTCAGTCAGGCGCTGATAGGTCTCCACGGGTATCTGGAGCCATGCTGTCTGCAGTGCGTCCCACAAATGTTGTAGGGTGCGTGGCGGAGGAGACAGATGGCGAACACGACGATCGAGGTCGTCCTAAAGATGTTCAATTGGATTAAGGTCGAGGGTGTTTGGGGGCCAGGGAAGAACTATTCATTCTTGATCGTGCTCTTCCAGCCACGTGCGGACACTTATAGCCGTGTAGCAAGGCGCATTATCGTGCTGGAAGATCCCACCCTCTAGAGGAAAGACAATCATAATGTACGGGTGGACGTGATCGCCGTGTATGGATTCAAAACGAAATCGGCCAAGAGTTCCTTCAACGCGGATGATGGGACCTAGAGAATACCACAAGAACACTCCCCAGACAAGAAAGATGCCCCCCACCGGATTGTGTTCGTCAAGCAGGGTGTCGGTTCTCCGACGTTTCTCGCCGGACACGCTGACGTCCATGCAGTTGAAACTGTGACTCGTCGGAGAAGGCTACCCGTCTCCAATCAGCAGCGGTCCAGTCGCCATACTGTCGTAAAAATTCCAGTCGTTTCCGTCGATGAACCTGTGTTAGTATTGGTGCAGTCACTCTCCGTCTACTCCGGAGCCCCAATCGCAGACGGGTTTGCTGAAATGTTGCGGTAGACACGTGTCTGGATGCCCCCTGGTTTATTTGGACGGTGAGCTGTTCTACTGAAGCCGGTATGTTGGCCTTCACGCACCGTCGTGGTCGATGTTCACCTCGGACATCAATGGCGCGTGGAGCTACGCAGTTTCCACGACTGTTATTCCCAATGGTGCCATTCGTCCACTCACGATACACCATTAGCACAGAGGTAAGTGAATAGTTAACAAAGGTCNGTTATTCCCAATGGTGCCATTCGTCCACTCACGATACACCATTAGCACAGAGGTAAGTGAATAGTTAACAAAGGTCGCTGTCTCCAAAATGCTGCCCCCCTTGGCCCGAAAGCAGATGATAATCCCTCTTAGCAACTCGGTTAAATCGCTTCCCTTGCCCATCACAGCAGGAAGCGCAATGCGTACAGCCAGTTGGTTGGTAGCATTACACACCCGCTTCACCAGCCCACGTCACGGGCCATGTGTTTTGGGCTGCGCGCTGCAGATGGCACTTCTAGCAGGTGGTCATAATAATATGATTCGACTCTGTAGGTGTTGTGTAGTGCTAGACTTCAACTGTTAGCATTTACTAAAGTAACGTGATGTACGAGGTTCCGGAAGTTAGCTAGTCTTCAGTTTGCAGCNGACTTCAACTGTTAGCATTTACTAAAGTAACGTGATGTACGAGGTTCCGGAAGTTAGCTAGTCTTCAGTTTGCAGCTTTCAGTCACATTCGCGTTATTGGTTAATAACCGTGAAACGCGCTGTTCGTAGCTGTCGGCGGATTATTGATCGCTCGGCAACTCTTTTGCCATGTTATGTGTCACAAGCGGCTGTTTGCTGTTTACAGTGTCTGCAGCCACCATGTTCAATGTCCCACCTTCCTGGCGACCTTCAGTCCGATTATGTCGACACACGTCATTTTTCTTCCACAGTTTGTTGTGCTAGATGGTCGACCTAGCCACAACGAGCACAAATAAAGTAACCTCCTTGGCCAATGTTGTCACAAGTTTGAGGTGTCCTTGAACTCAGTTCTCAACATAAATTACCAGCAAAAATAAATTGACATACAAATCTCTACACCAGTACAGCATTAAATGGACTGACTTTTGTTTTGCAAAATCATATACGATCGACATTTTTAACACAGTGTATTCATTTAGATGGAAACAATATTTATTATATTGCCATATTCTCGCAATACTATAATTAAAATAAATTGTTCCGGGTTGGCTTTTTTTATTGAAGGGCTTTAAATTCTGTATCGTGATCAGGAACTACTGTAATTCCAACATATGCGATTTACTTTCTCACACATCTGCTTCCTAGTTTTCTTTTCTCCTTGCATCGCTGTTTTGAAATAAAAATATAGTAAAGATATAATTTACTCAGTAATTAAATACGTTTTCGTAAAGTGCGTACAAGTGGATGAANACTTCAACTGTTAGCATTTACTAAAGTAACGTGATGTACGAGGTTCCGGAAGTTAGCTAGTCTTCAGTTTGCAGCGTTCAGTCACATTCGCGTCATTGGTTAATAACCGTGAAACGCGCTGTTCGTAGCTGTCGGCGGATTATTGATCGCTCGGCTACTCTTTTGCCATGTTATGTGTCACAAGCGGCTGTTTGCTGTTTACAGTGTCTGCGGCCACCATGTTCAATGTCCCACCTTCCTGGCGACCTTCAGTCCGATTATGTCGACACACGTCATTTTTCTTCAACAGTTTGTTGTGCTAGATGGTCGACCTAGCCACAACGAGCACAAATAAAGTAACCTCCTTGGCCAATGTTGTCACAAGTTTGAGGTGTCCTTGAACTCAGTTCTCAACATAAATTACCAGCAAAAATAAATTGACATACAAATCTCTACACCAGTACAGCATTAAATGGACTGACTTTTGTTTTGCAAAATCATATACTATCGACATTTTTAACACAGTGTATTCATTTAGATGGAAACAATATTTATCATATTGCCATATTCTCGCAAACTATAATAAAAATGAATTGTTCCGGGTTGGCTTTTTTTATTGAAGGGCTTTAAATTCTGTATCGTGATCAGGTACTACTGTAATTCCGACATATGCGATTTACTTTCTCACACATCTGCTTCCTAGTTTTCTTTTCTCCTTGCATCGCTGTTTAGAAATAAAAATATAGTAAAGATATAATTTACTCAGTAATTAAATACGTTTTCGTAAAGTGCGTACAAGTGGATGAAACTAATTATTTTCTTAAATAATTCAAAACCTGCTAATTGGTGGCATAGCGGAAGAACAAATTCATAAATGTAGCTTTCGTGAGAGTCGTCTAGTTTTGGGCAAGGCTACTGAAGAAGACGATGAGCACAACGTCTGAAATGAACCAGTAGATGGCTTCTGCGAAATAGCGTCTTATTTCCGCCCTATCCGAAAACGGTAATGTGAACATTTTAATTTCAGCAATGATAATTCAGATCATAATTAAAATAATAATCGCCTTGAGACGTATTTTGTATTGAGGACTTTCAGAGATATAATTTTTTTATAAATGTTTTAAACGTGTATTTTTAAATACTTTTTTTTACAAATATTTTATAAACATTTAATAATTTTTATCTATATTTTAAACTTTTTGAGGATTTCTGTAATAATTTTTTAAATATTGATTATAAATTAAAATAAATTTTTTATAATACTAAATACATTTTTTCAAAATTGAAAATGATATATTATAAATTTATAAAAAATATAATTTAAATTTTTATACCTTTTTTATATGTTATGAAAAAACAATAATTTTTTTATATTTTTTAATACATAATTTTTACATTTTTAAACATTTAAGGATTTTTTTTGGTTATCAAGGTCAAAGGACCAAAGGTCACCAAGTCAAGGTCAAACCTCCAACATGGGTCGTAACCCAGCGCCCTTGCCTCGAACTCCCAATTTACCTTCTACTAGTCTACATGTAAGAACCACCTAATTGACACTTTAATAAAAATTCTGGAATAAATCCCATATAAATACATGGTATATAATACATATAAAGAGTAAAGATCTTAAAGTGAGATATAACATCCACTGTTCGAATACTGACCGGAGTTTCGGATTATTTTTAAACGAACTGTGTACATGATTCTTTGCCTGTTTACGTGCTTATACACATTTGAAGTAATCTCAATAGGTGAGTTTCGGTTTAGGGACCTGAGTTAGAAACCCGAAACTCCAGGGGATGGACAAAATAATATGAAAACCTGACATATACACAATATTCATTTATTAATAAGATGTTGGGCCACCATTTACTTTAAGAACAGCTGCAATTCTTCGCGGAATATATTCGTAGAGTGTCTGAATAGTTTACAATGGAATGTTGTCCCATTCTTGTACCAAAACATTCCGTCAATTGCTTCAATGATGTTGGAGATGGAAATGTGANACAATGGAATGTTGTCCCATTCTTGTACCAAAACATTCCGTCAATTGCTTCAATGATGTTGGAGATGGAAATGTGCTCCTCACTCTCTGCTCTAAAACTCCCCATAACGGCCAGGGAAGAAGTTTGATTTTATTCAGATGCTACTCAAACCAAGACAGAACCTTTTTGGCTGTGTGTTTGGGTGCATTACCATCTTGGAATATGGCAGTGAAACAGTCGTTATACGATCAGTATCATTCTTGAAGTAGTAACTCCTACTCGAGATATTCATTCGCAGTAATCCGGTCAGTAATGTGAATGAGAGGACCAGCTGAATACCACGATATAGCCGCCGAAATCATAATGCTTGGAGGGGGTACGAACGGAGTAGGAAGCAGGCAGTCCGGATCGTAGGCTTATTTTGGGGTTCTCCATACATGAACGCGGCCGTTTGTAGAAAACTATGTAAACGATGATTCATCGGACCATACGACATTCTTCCAATCATCAATTGTCCGGGTTTTATGACCTTGACACCACTTCTTTCGCCGCTTAGCGTTGGCTTCCGTTATAAAGAGTATCGCAATTGCAGCCCTTCCATGAATGTTAGCTTTGTGGAGCTCCCGCCTTACTGTTTTTGTCGAAACAGCATTACTCAAGTGAGTGTTGAGTTCTGCTGTCACTTTTGCCGCGGTTGTTTTATGTTGTCTGGCAACAATTCTTTTTAATGTTCGTCGGTTTTTGACAGTTAACTTTGGGTTTCGCCCACTATTCCTCTTCGCCGATGATGTTTTACCATGTTTTGTGTGTGCTGTCATTACCGTTGATACTGTCGCTCGTGNTTTACCATGTTTTGTGTGTGCTGTCATTACCGTTGATACTGTCGCTCGTGAAACGTGAAACAATTAAGCTGTTTTCGTCACAGACGCTCCCGCTAACCGAGCACCAACGGTTTGCCCTCTTTCGTCTGAGAGATCCCACATTTCACCGATCGCTTGTTTTAACCGTCGCAGAACAAAGCGTATAATACACTGAAATATATCCTACAAGACTTGGCACGTAAACTGTGCAATACATACGCGTCGCATTATTTACACGGAAGCAGTGTTGCCAACACGCAACAAAATGTACTATATAGCACGGTGTTCATATTATTTTGTCCATCCCCTGTATATAAAGTATTAATTATCTCTTCGACTAACAAAAATTTGTAGTATTTTTTCATAGTGCTCGGTGAATATTTAAAAAAATTATAATAACGGTAAGATGTAAATTGTAGTCTTCGAATATAGGAATCAGAGCAATAAAATGGGTTTTTTTAAAATTATATTAGCGATGCGAGGTTTTGAAGCCTGTTTATAGATGTTCGTACATTTATTTCTCACTTCTTAGTATTCGTGTACAACTGATACAAGTTTTTAAGCTATATTTAACTGTCAGGTGCGGCATAGGATCCTGAGTTCAAAACCCGAAATCGTAAAAAAATACTAATTTTCTCTTTGACTTAGAAAAAACTGAAGGTTTTTTCGAGTAATGGGAGAATAAATGTATAGAGTTATGATGCATGCTGATACCTTAGTTGGTGTTCAGAAGTAGAGAAGTAAACATCGGTTAGGAAGCATTCTCTCGTTATCCAGATAAAATTAATTGCGAATACAAAGGCCTGCCTTTGACCTCAAAAATCATGGACCCGTGACCTGCATCATCGGGTTAGTCTTGTGAGGGGTCGGTCTTGAGAGAGTTCGATCTTGTGAGGTGTTGGTCTTATGAGGTGTTGGTCTTATGAGGTGTTGGTCTTATGAGGGGTCGGTCTTGTAAGACACCGGTCTTGTGAGGTGACGGTCTTGTGAGGGATAGATCTTGTGAGTGGTCGGTCTAGTAAGGGGTTGGTCTTGTGAGGAGTCAGTCTTGTGAGGGGACGGTCTTGTGAGAGGTCGGTCTTGTGAGGGGTTGGTCTTGTGAGGTGTTGGTCTTGTGAGGGGTCGGTCTTGTGAGGTGTTGGTCTTGTGAGGGNCGGTCTTGTGAGAGGTCGGTCTTGTGAGGAGTCGGTCTTGTGAGGTGTCGGTCTTGTGAGAGGTTGGTATTGTGAGGTTTTGGTCTTGTGAGGGGTCGGTCATGTGAGGCGTTGGTCTTGTGAGAGGTCGGTCTTGTGAGATGTTGGCCTAGTGAGGGGTTGGTCTTGTGAGGGGTTGGTCTTGTGAGGGTCGGTCTTGTGAGGGATCGGTCTTGTGAGGTGACGGTCTTGTGAAGTGTTGGTCTTGTGAGGGGGCGGTCTTTTTAGATGTTGGTCTTGTGAGGGAGTTGGTCTTGTGAGGGGTCGGTCTTGTGAGAGGTCGGTCTTGTGAGGGGTCGGTCTAGTGAGGGGTTGGTCTTCTGAGTGGTGGTCTTATTAGGGGTCGGTATTGTGAAGGGGTGGTTGGGCTACCCTGGCCTATTTCCGTTTTTCCATTTTCTGCCCGGTTGTTGTTGCTGTTTGCCTTCGTGCGCGACGGATCAAATAGGGTCTTTGGGGGGGATCGCTCCTTTTTGAGGGAAAATGGCCATCGGCTGNTCGCTCCTTTTTGAGGGAAAATGGCCATCGGCTGACTGTAATGACTGATTTCGAACAGCTGCGAGGTCCATCGCACCGTGCCGTTGTGCCAGCACATGCGTGATCGTTCTACTTCTCTCATTAACTGCATTTATAGTTATATGTAATCTATATCGAAAAAAAAAAATCTAAAAGTAGGGTTACAAATTAGACGTGCATAACATCAATATTTTTAACGGGGCAAACAAGTAAAACTATCAAACAATTGGCGTTCAGTACAGTCCCACCCAAGGAATAATTCGTTTCCAAACAGATAATTACAAAATATATCAGAGCTTTAAATACACCAGCTGTTCGCATTTAACTTCGTTTCTCGAGCCATTAGTGGCTTAGGAAGTATATAGAGTTCTGACGGCTCGTCTTGTTCATGTTCCTATTAATGTTTCCATATATCACAGCGTATAAATTCGGAAAGTGTCAAGTTATTTTATTAAATAGCTACGTTTTTGGAAATACATATTCTAAAGAAATTGTTTGAGCGTATTTTAGAGATGAGCTTACAGGTATTTTCCAGTTACACCTCACACCTATTAATATTATTCAAACTGGTCCTCGATTAACTTTAACCAATAATAGGTGTTAAGTAACTTCTCGCTGCATTATTTATTGTTTCTGCGCATATTATAAGTAAATTCTGTACCGGAAACTCTGCACAACTATTAAAGAATAAATAATTTTTTTTGTAATTTTAATATTTATGTTGCTACGAGAAAACCTAAATATACATTATGTATAGTATTCGTTTAATGACAGCAATTACAGGACGTTATCGGTTTATTTCGTGCTTTCTACCACATTTATCATCGTATCTAAAGTTGTTCTGTTAAGGAAGCGTCATTACATGTTTTCACCTGATTAACATACACGGCTGCGTACAATCAACTGTTTTGTTCCGAAAAAAGTCAAAGTCATTTTTACATGCATATAAGTCTTTGCATTGGTGGCGATGGCAAGCTCCAATCGACTAAACAGATTTTAAAATTTCTCAGGCCAGGACTCACAATCACAAATACTATAAGTATCGAGTAATAAAGTGAACAATAAGCCAGTACGGAAGCTAGGTGTTGAAAGGCTGAACAGATACGATATTTTTTGTATTTCGAGTTCCAGTCGAAAATATTGAAGAAGTCCAGATAGAGTGTGCGTCGGTGACTGCACAACCAAACAAATCTGGCAGCTGATGAAATACGATGTTACTAACAGCAATATTTAAAGCAAACAAAGTCATGTACCATAAAGTTTGGTCACTAAGAGTATGCAAGTAAATAAAAACTATTTACGACTGAAGTAAACTGTTATTTAAATATTCTCTGGCAAAATATAACTGTTTCAAACAAGTGTGATTTGAACATGTGAATTTAATATGTTTTTCATTTCATTTCGAGGAAGAATTAAATTCACTTAATTTTTATTCTTAATATGAACGTATAATTGTGTATAATTTTCTAAAAATGCCAAATTAAAATAAGTTTTTTTTAGAGTTTTTAATATGCAATTTTTATCATTACCGCACATTTGATTTGAACTTCGTAACCCACTTAGCACTTTCTTCCTTTTCGGAAAATTATTTCGCAACAGCATCTCAATCATGTTCACCGTAGCCATTCAAGATGTAACAATCACTGCTTATTTATATAAAATTTTTTCTGCTTCGGACAGCGATTGCGAAGCCGTAAATGTAAATGACTTAACGAATGATTAAAGGAACTCTCTATACAATAATTTCTTAATTTATTTGTTACATTACTTGCAATGAATATCCCTATTTTTAGCAAAATTTTGATATGATAGTAGAGTAAAACTGCTTGAAAGAACATTTTTTTTTACAAATAAACACATTCATGTAAGTCATAACAAGTCGATCTTCAATCAGTAAATTATTTAATACCGTCTTTGAGTTGCTTTGTTGCTACAAGAAAAAATCCTGCGCATACTACTTTCGTTAATCACGTAGCTTTTAAAATGTAGAAAAAAATTACCAAAGATTACCGCGGACATTTTTATGACATTTTAAATCATAGGAATTGTTGTTGTCAGACAAAAAATACACATTTATAATTTAATATAGCGTATATGAACCTCGTCGTGGTACAACCGGTATCTTTGCAAATACCTTTTAACAATAACAAATATTTAAATGTATCATGTCCACTAGAACTACACAGTAGCTGGGTGCTAAGTAAACAATAACACTCACCTGTAATGCATATGTGAAGTGTTCAAATACCATGGGAAAAACGTACATGTAAAACTGGTGCGATAAATTTTGAAGCCTTGAAAAATATTTTTTTCCTGACAAACTGTTAGATATGCTGATCGTAAATTTAATTTATGTAGCAGTTTAAACCCCTAAATTGGTCAATGGGGTCGATACATATAAAGACTGTGCATTATCAAGCATTTTCTGAAGACGGTTAGCTTAACAGATTCACTTTTGACATTGTTTAAATAAGCTTAGAAATATCAACACCGTGACGTTTGAATAAAAGCGGATTGTGATATTATAGTAAATAACATAATATTTTGAAGAATTATGGGATTTGGTTTTTCTAATTTCTTCACATATGAAGTATAAATGGCCAACGTTGTTAAGAGATATAAAGAAAACTAAGGTACAAAAAATAACGTGTCTTGAAAGCTCAGAGTAAACATGTGGACGGACATGAAGTTTGCTTCTTTACGATATTCCGAAAACAAAAGTTTACAGAGGGGTATATGAAACACATGCAGTTGACGATTTCATATAAACTTGTTATTCCCAAACGACTTTGATTTTTGGCAAAAATTACAAGAAGGGCTAATCTTCCCAGCAATAACATATTATTTTAATATCCTTGTAGCAATAAACAATAAAATTCGTGCTACCTTTAATAAAGGACTGATTAAACGCGATCATTTACTTTGAGCACAATCAGATTTTTAGTCAGAAAAGAAAAAGTAATAACTTTAATCAATTCTTTTTCAGTATAGTAATTTCGAGCAATGACTATGCAATTTTGCATTTCCCATATCAAATCCAGTTTTATTTAGGAGAAATGTTATAGGATCTCATATTCTTTATATGCAGTGTGTATGTATGAGTCTGTAATTCCTCTCTTATTTCTGAAGCTTGGTTCCCATTGAAAATGTTTTTACTGGTTTCATTTTAAAGATACGAAAAAATCAATGTCAGGAAATTTTAACCTTTATCGAAATAGATCGATACAGACACTAGAATTTTAAGGAATTAAACCAAAATAAAAATGGAACCATTAAACTTCTGTTATTCAATGTCGTCCCTAATTTTTAATCATAAGAAATAGTTATATTATCTTTTTTACGGCTTTGTATATGGAAGATAATTTTGATTAAAGTTAAAAGTTTTAAACGTCAAAGACTGCAATAACTCAGAAAACATCACTCAACGAACAATTGTAATATTTTATTTGGCGTAAAGAAAATATATATTAAACACCAATTTATTTTTTAAAACTATTATTTGACTCTTAAATAAGGCCGTTTAATCAATGCCATTTAATTATTTCGCAGGAAATTAAACCTTTAAATAATTATTTTAGTGCTTTAAAGTCTCTCGGTGAAAACCAGTCTGAAATCATTTTGACTGGACATTTCCTGATTTCGTTAACTTTGGTCGTTAAAAACAAAAAACGTGTAGTGGGGCACCAACTGCTATTTACACGAAAAGAACAATTTTACTATCTCCTCACTATATCTTACAAATTTATTAAATAGTTTGACACCGTAATATTTATTGTATCACTATTGTTTAGTCCGATTTAAGTAATATTTAATGTATAATATTTAAGTTACATAGCATATAACATTTACTTACAATCCGTATTCAAAATTAAATACTACTTCCTTTGGGTCTAAATTGCGCAATACTATGCATAAGATAAACAAATAAATATAAAGATATCTATATAAAATTTAAGAAACTCCTCACGGTGAGGAAGCTACCGGAAGTTAGGGATAAGCGTTATTTAACTCAACGGTTAAAATAACGTTGTTCCGTTTCTGTAACACGTTACGCGAGTAACACGTTCCTTGGTCCATGCAGTTATTTTGGAAAGCTTTGTTACGCGAACTAGAACAACCCTGTACTTGCATTGTGCACATGCGTAAAAGTAATTTTTAGGGATGTCTTGGTTTGCAACTGTGCGCATGCGCGAACGTTACTTTTTGGAACACCAACCTTCGGAGCATTTAACAACGCAATCCTTATTGCCCGTGACGTCGGAACAGGAAAGAAATGTTTCACAGTAACCTGTTACCAAAATAACGTGTTACTGGAACGTGTTTCTTAAATGGAACTGAAACGATGGGATACGTTATATGAAAGTAATTGTTTGGCCCATCGCTAGCAGAAGTGTCTGAAGGACATGCAGTTCCCAGGGTAGTGACCCGGTCAAGGCGTACTACATCATTTCCTTCTCCGGCCGCAGCGGTCGCTGTGACTCTCACTGCTGGAGTGAGCGTTCTCAGTTGCACATCTTACCCTCCACTAGGGGTGTGGCGTCTCCCACCCTCTTGTCTCCCTTATCAATACTTTCACTTGTATTGTTTCTGCCAGGCCACGGTGGCGTAGCAGTGAGACTACTCGCCTCCCACCAAGATGGACCGGGTTCGATCACCGCATTTCCGTGTGTGTGAATCGTGCCGGACGATGCCACTGGCCGGCGGGTTTNTTCTCCCGTTTCCCCCGCCTCTCCATTCCGACGCTACTCCATACTTACCTCACTTCACATCGGCTCTCAAGACCTCTGCCGCCCAAAGTCCTTCACTTACTTCACTCTTATATTTTTTCATGACGACCTGTTAATATGGATTATCATTTCCCCGTCTTCTGCTTTTGTAGAAACCGATTTTTCACCTCGTACATTGCATGTAATTTGCAGTTATTTCCTGTTAGATTGGTAAACGGGGGGCGGGGAAGAGGGTTGCGCGGTCTACACATACCGGTTTTCTACTTCCTTCATAATTCAGGTTAGAAGTTAGCCTGAGAGGTGACCATGCCCTTATTTCCTGTATGCCTATACGCATGGGGCCCTGCGCTGTGACACGCTTCGGTATCGTTCCTACTGTGGAACTCTGACTTTCCTCTTAGTTTTAATGTAGGTTAAAAAACATTATATCACTTACACCAGTGGATTACTAACGTAACTATTCCTTACCCACATTTCCTTCTTTAGGGCAGGAAGAGCTCAAACAAAGTAGCGAAGCCAATCTCCCACAGAAAAAAAACCAAGGCAAATACTGAGGTGCTCTGTTTGAAGTTTCTAGAAACGCAGATCACGAGCAACGTAAAATTTCCGGTGTTGGGCACTCTAATGAGAAGATGGATTTCGATTCTCGTGAACAAAACAAACAGTCGGGAACCTTCGAGAGAGGACATATTGTCAAAATCTGCTACCCACACAGTTAAGCTCAGTTTCAACATGGCGAGTGAGAAAAGTCGTGGCCGTATTTATTGCGAACTGGCGCGGCATTTACACGTCCTTCATTCTTAAGCTTCGTACACAAAACAAAACCACTGACTCACATGTAAATTGTCAATTAAAGGTGGGTTATTACATCACATGGTCCGACTATATTCGATACATTACCGTATCTCTCTATGGTCGTGAAAATGCTGAAGTGGCTAAGGATGTGTTATACGTTTATAAGTTGATTTTTTTTACATAGTAATATATGAAACTATTTTTATTTATGTGCAAAAATTTAATAACATTAATATACAGTTTTAATCTTTTTTATAAATACTACGCAGTGGTTTTGTATTTAGCTCCTTACTTCATTTCGTTGCAATACATCATAGTGATGTTTATCTAACTAGACTGTTACACTGTTAGAAAAATTATCCGTAAAATAACAGAAAGTACCGCTTACAAACTATCCAGACATCTTCCTGAACTTACAGACTCTTCGTTTCTTTCAATAACGTTCTCGCCGTAAGTTGTACATAAATCTCCGAGAATTGACGGAACGTGTCCGTAAACTTGTATGTTTGTTTTTCCCAAATCTGCTCTGTATAAAAATAGGTAACAAAAAAAGGTTTTCTTTTGTTATGTGGGTGTTTTACTGTGTATAAACATGACAATAAACAGTTTAAAAGAATTTGTCCGGTAGCGGGATTTGAACTCACAAAAAAAGTTAAAAGTGCAACACATTATCCATTCTCCTACACACTTTAATAAAAAATATTTGTTGTAAATATGGGATTCATACAGAATTATTTATGTACCTTCCTCAGTTTAATGTAGTCTTAGAGTGTTTGCGAGTTTATTTCAGGTTTACAAACAGGGGTGAGGAAAAGAGTTTTTTTTTTTTTCGTAATTTATTTTACTTAGTATATCAGAAAAATTAAAAACAGTTTAAAAATTCTCTCATGTGGTGGGATTTGAACACGAATCGAAACATTAACACTCAATAACTGGAACCACTGACGTACCACACGTTTACAGGAAGTACTGTATTTCGTTAATATGGATTTTACACGAAAGCGATGGACGCACGTCATTTAGTTTCAAGTCGTGTTTGAGACCAGCTATTTTGTGTTATTTAAGGTGTGTAAAACAACGTTACGAAAAAATAGTTTTATTTTTGTTGTGTGCGTATTTCACTGTGCATACAGAATGTTTCGTTCCGTAGCGGGATTAGAAAAAGATTCGAGAATTGCTACTCCATGAGTGGTTCGCCACTCACCTACTACTCTTTTACACGAAGTAGTATTGTGAAGATGGGGTTTTATACGCTTCAGGTATCATCAGCATTGCTCGTGTCTTAAAATCAAAGCCATAAGAATACGAGGAGCTTCCGTATTTTATATTTACGGAGCTCATTTCCGTTATTTGTCATTACGGAGTGCCTTTCCGTAAATTAACTCTACATCTCCGTACAACTTTCCGTAAACCTACAGGAATTTCTGGAAGTGAGATGCAAATGCTGCCTTTGCGCTACACGCACTTAAGAATTCGCAGTTTCGCTGTTTACCTAAGCCAACAACATCACGAAGTGGAATTGATGTAGTGGGACATGCCAAGGAATATCGTTATTAATATACCTCGTTACGCATCAATAAATGGAATAATTTTTGTCTCGTACAACACGATGTATAAATAATAAATACACAATCATGCGCATCACTGCATCAATGAATCGCTTTAAAGAAACTGTTCCTAGGAATAGTTTAAGTTTCGTCAGACCTTGCATCAGACAGAGCGTACTCACATTGGACATGTTGCCTACCTGAGTACACTACAAGGACCTGAGTATTGCAGACGGAGTGCGGACTGGTAACGATAGCGCTCTTGGAATACCGTTGTAAATGATTGTCGGTAACTTTCGTTGGTTCCGATCGCTAGGGCCGACAGAACGGCAGAGAAACTTGGAATAAACGTCCTGGTCCTTCGGGTAGAGAGTTGATGAATGAACTAGCTCAGCTCCTATCACTCAAAAAAATGTATGACTAAATATTCTAATACAAATAAAAATTTGACGTTTTAACGCATCTAAGACAAGGACCTGTCAAAAATTGCAGAGTTCGTTTTGGAATATAGACTATAGCAGATGTTAGGGCAGAAGTCTAACGAAGTGATAAAACTTACATCGTGTTCTTAAAATTAATTAATATGATTTATTANGGTCTTGTGAGGGAGTCGGTCTTTTGAGGGGTGGGTCTTGTAAGGCGTCGGTCTTGTTAGGGGTCGGTCTCTTGTATAATAACAGAAAGTACCGCTTACAAACTATCCAGACATCTTCCTGAAATTACATACTCTTCGTTTCTTTCAATAACGTTCTCGCCATACGTTTTACATAAATCTCCGAGAATTTACGGAACGTGTCCGTAAACTTGTATGTTTAGTTTTCCCAAACCTGCTCTTTATAAAAAGAGGTAACAAAAAAAGTTTTACTTTTGTTATGTGGGTGTTTTACTGTGTATAAACATGACAATAAACATTTTAAAAGAATTTGTCCGGTAACGGGATTTGAACTCACAAAAAAAGTTAAAAGTGCAACCCATTATCCATTCTCCTACACACTTTAATAAAAAATATTTGTTGTAAATATGGGGTTCATACAGAATAATTTATGCTCTGTTCTTATAGTTTATAGTAATCTTATAGTGCTTACGAGTTTATTTCAGGTTTACAAACAGGGGTGAGGAAAAGAGTTTTTTTTTCGTAATTTATTTTACTTAGTATATCAGAAAATTTAAAAACAGTTTAAATATTCTCTCATGTGGTGGGATTTGAACACGAATCGAAACATTAACACTCAATAACTGGAACCACTGACCTACCACACGTTTACAGGAAGTACTGTATTTCGTAAATATGGATTTTACACGAAAGCGATGGACGCGCCTCATTAAGTTTCAAGTCGTGTTTGAGACCAGCTATTTTGTGTTATTTAAAGTGTGTAAAACGAGGTTACGAAAAAATAGTTTCATTTTCGTTGTGTGCGTATTTCACTGTGTATACAGAAGGTTTCGTTCTGTAGCGGGATTTGAAAAAGATTCAAAGAATTGCCACTCCATGAGTGGTTCGCCACTCACCTACTACTCTTTTACACGAAGTAGTATTGTGAAGATGGGGTTTTATACGCTTCAGGTTTCATCAGCATTGCTCGTTTCTTAAAATCGAAGCCATAAGAATACGAGGAGCTTCCGTATTTTATATGTGCGGAGCTCATTTCCGTTATTCGTCATTACGGAGTGCCTTTCCGTAAATTAACTCTACATCTCCGTACGACTTTCCGTAAACCTACAGGAATTTCTGAAAGTGAGATGCAAATGCTGCCTTTCCGCTACACGCACTTAAGAATTCGCAGTTAGGCTGTTTATCTAAGCCAACATCATCACGAAGTGCAATTGTTGTAGTGGCACATGTCAACAAATATCGTTCTTAATATACCTCGTTACGCATCAATAAATGGAATAATTTTTGTCTCGTACAACAGAATGTATAAATAATAAATACACAATGATGCGCATCACTGCATCAATGAATCGCTTTAAAGAAACTGTTCCTAGGAATAGTTTAAGTTTCGTCAGACCTTGCATCAGACAGAGCGTACTCACATTGGACATGTTGCCTACCTGAGTACACTACAAGGACCTGAGTATTGCAGACGGAGTGCGGACTGGTAACGATAGCGCTCTTGGAATACCGTTGTAAATGTTTGTCGGTTACTTTCGTTGGTTCCGATCGCTAGGGCCGACAGAACGGCAGAGAAACTTGGAATAAACGTCCTGGTCCTTCGGGTAGAGTGTTGATGAATGAACTAGCTCAGCTCCTATCACTCAAAAAATGTATGACTAAATATTCTAATAAAAAAAAAAATTAGACGTTTTAACGCATCTAAGACAAGGACCTGTCAAAAATTGCAGAGTTCGTTTAGGAATATAGACTAAAGCAGATGTTAGGGCAGAAGTCTAAGGAAGTGATAAAACTTAAATCCTGTTCTTATAATTAATATGATTTATTATTTGAAAATAAAACAGTAGTTCTTTAAAATACGCAACTGGATTAAATATACATATGTGGAGTTGTTNGAAACGTGAAACAATTAAGCTGTTTTCGTCACAGACGCTCCCGCTAACCGAGCACCAACGGTTTGCCCTCTTTCGAAGTCTGAGAGATCACACATTTCACCGATCGCTTGTTTTAACCGTCGCAGAAGAAAGCGTATAATACACTGAAATACAACCTACAAGACTTGGCACGTAAACTGTGCAATACATACNACCGTCGCAGAAGAAAGCGTATAATACACTGAAATACAACCTACAAGACTTGGCACGTAAACTGTGCAATACATACGCGTCGCATTATTTACGCGGAAGAAGTGTTGCCAACATGCAACAAAATGTACTATATAGCACGGTGTTTATATTATTTTTCTCCATCCCCTGTATATAAAGTATTAATTATCTCTTCGACTAACAAAAATTTGTAGTCATTTTTCATAGTGCTCGGTGAATATTTAAAAAAATTATAATAACGGTAAGATGTAAATTGTAGTCTTCGAATATAGGAATCGGAGCAATAAAATGGGTTTTTTTTAAATTATATTAGCGATGCGAGGTTTTGAAGCCTGTTTATAGATGTTCGTACATTTATTTCTCACTTCTTAGTATTCGTGTACAACTGATACAAGTTTTTAAGCTATATTTAACTGTCAGGTGCGGCATAGGATTCTGAGTTCAAAACCCGAAATCGTAAAAAAATACTAATTTTCTCTTTGACTTAGAAAAAACTGAAGGTTTTTTCGAGTAATGGGAGAATAAATGTATAGAGTTATGATGCATGCTGATACCTTAGTTGGTGTTCAGAAGTAGAGAAGTAAACATCGGTTAGGAAGCATTCTCTCGTTATCCAGATAAAATTAATTGCGAATACAAAGGCCTGCCTTTGACCTCAAAAATCATGGACCCGTGACCTGCATCATCGGGTTAGTCTTGTGAGGGGTCGGTCTTGTGAGAGAGTCCGTCATGTGAGGGGTCGATCTTGTGAGGGGACGGTCTTGAGAGAGTTCGATCTTGTGAGGTGTTGGTCTTATGAGGTGTTGGTCTTATGAGGTGTCGGTCTTGTAAGACACCGGTCTTGTGAGGTGACGGTCTTGTGAGGGATAGATNTGAGGGGTAGGTCTTGTGAGTGGTCGGTCTAGTAAGGGGTTGGTCTTGTGAGGAGTCAGTCTTGTGAGGGGACGGTCTTGTGAGAGGTCGGTCTTGTGAGGGGTTGGTCTTGTGAGGTGTTGGTCTTGTGAGGGGTCGGTCTTGTGAGGTGTTGGTCTTGTGAGGGGTCGGTCTTGTGAGGGAGTCGGTCTTTTGAGGGGTGGGTCTTGTAAGGCGTCGGTCTTGTTAGGGGTCGGTCTCTTGTGAGGGATCGGTCTTTAGAGAGGTGGGTCTTGTGAGTGGTTGATCTTGTGAGGTGTCGGTCTTGTGAGGTGACGGTCTGGTGAGGGGTTAGTCTTGTGAGTTGTCAGTCTTGTTAGGGGTTGGTCTCTTGTGAGGGATCGGTCTTTTGAGGGATGGGTCTTGTGAGTGGTTGATCTTTTGAGTTGTCGGTCTTGTGAGGTGACGGTCTTGCGAGGTGTTGGTCTTGTGAGGGGTTGGTCTTGTGAGGCGTCGGTCTGGAGAGATGTCGGTCTTTTGAGGTGTCAGTCTTGTGAGGCGTCGGTCTTGTGAGAGGTCGGACTTGTGAGGTTTTGGTCTTTTGAAGGGTCGGTCATGTGTGGCGTCGGTCTTGTGAGAGGTCGGTCTTGTGAGGGGTCGGTCAAGTGAGGGGTTGGTCTTGTGAGGGGTCAGTCTTGTGAGGGGTCGGTCTTGTGAGAGGTCGGTCTTATGAGGTGTCGGTCTTGTTAGGTGATGGTCTTGTGAGGGGTCGGTCTTGTGAGGGGTCGGTCTTGTGAGGGATCGGTCTTTCGAGGGGTCGGGTTTTGTGAGTGGTTGATCTTGTAAGGGGTCGGTCTTGTGAGGTGACGGTCTTGCGAGGTGTTGGTCTTGTGAGGGGTTGGTCTTGTGAGG
>NQII01007202.1:34723-51799 GCA_002778355.1 Clitarchus hookeri
TATGTTAAACGAGAAAGTATTACCAGTATTTAACCAAAAGTTGGTAAGTTGTTTACGAGTGTCTCATAAACGTTTAACAGAATATTTGTAACACTGATTATTGCCTTCAAAAATGCAAAACATTTGAAGGCCAGAAACGTGTGTAATGTCATTTTACACACAATCACATGAAACATAAATGTGCTTTAAGATGTGAAACATTTCACAGTTTGTTGTATATATTCTGCCGAGGCACTATTCTGTCTACTGTTACGTAATGCCATAAAACTAGAACTTTTATAATTTAAAAAACGAACACACAAACTTACAACATGAGGCAATAATTAAAAATAAGTTTCATATTTATACTAAATATTGATAGCACGATTTACTCAAAATGTCGCTAAGCTTATAATATGTGTTTGGTAGTCTGTGGATATGATAGCAGAATTCTAATAATTTAATGCATGTTAAAATCCCATCCAGAAAGAGATATTTTTTTTTGTAGTATTTAATTCCTTACAATTCAAACACTACGGAACTTGCATTATTTTCCTCCAAAACACTTTATTAGCAGCACAAACAACGAAAATCAATTATAGATTTTTACAGACAGTTCTATGGAGTTCGTGGAATGTTCCTTTCTAGAAAAAGTAAGTACTCATGAACAAACAAAGATGTGTGATACTAGTTCTATTGCTGATTTGACCGGGATTTTATACCTTATTACTTTGGTAGTCATCAAAAATAAGACCTATGCTGNTCATCAAAAATAAGAACAATGCCGCATCAAACCTCGATACGATGAGCGAGTAACAGATAAATATAATCTTTCCTAGTCCGTCGTTTATTAAGAAAAGTTTTTTTATGTTCTGCATTATTTTACACCTCTACATTTTTGTGAGTCAACAACAGTACAACACCTCTTAAAAATAATTGTATCTGCAAGTGCATTGTATCTCAATTGGCGAAACTGTGTAAGGCTGACGCCATTTGTACGAGCACAAGGAAAGGCTAACAGGATGTGAGTAGTTAGGGAGGGACAAGGCCTCTCGTAACTTTGAGAGCGCCCACAACTGCAACCAACACGCAACCAACTAGCTAAATGTTTATGAATCTCATTTCCTGCCAAAACAAGATGCGCACCGAATGTGGCTCGCATCTCCGTCGCAAAACTGACTATGAATTCCCGCCCATGAGTCGATTATAACATTCCGACTTGATTTTCATATGTAACATGCAGGCAGAGCTGGTCGATGTTTTCCAGACATCTTGTATATTCGTAATCTTCGAGGTCCCTACACAAGTGACGGGGCACAACTGCAACACAAGTAGGTTCCGTGTCGACAGAGACTCGCCTTGCAAGGAATTATCGACATTATAGTTGTCGAGTAATGCGCACATGTCTTATCGCGCATTCACTGCTTATCGAAAATTAACAGGATATAGATATCACTTAGTTTGAGCTTAACACATTATTTTTAATTGATATGCACTAAATGGCAATGGAAACAAAGTTTCGAGCGAAAAGACATATTAAAACCATTTTTAGTGATTACTCCATTATTACGTAGGAACCTTTGACAACATTTAGTTACTGAAAGTGTGAATGTATGTATATATATATATACGTAATTTTCAATTTTTCATTGTGTCTGTTAAATCAGGTGTCATACTCTCTAGAGGATAAAAAGATGCCTATGCAATGCCTGAGAGGGAAAAATGTCTCACACCATGAGGGCGTGAATGCAGTACCTTAACAAGAATTAACGATACAACTTATGAGCTTACTTTCCTCAACATGGAAGCAAATAATTATGATGTCGTTTTTAAAAAGTGAAATGGTAGGTGGGTCTTGTCTCGTTGAAAGCGATGACAATGCAGGTGCAACCGGAAACAAATGCAGTACTAGTGAGACAGTTACAAACACATACGTGTCTTACCTGGGACTCAAACCCATAACGCCCCGTACCGTTCAATGGCGTGCAGCCAATTACATTACAGAGGTAAGGTTTGGAGCAACATCTTCGGTAGCAATCATTCTAAAGTTTTGCTAGACTGGGTTTAGAAACATCACAGGGGCGTCATTTTGAAAACAAGTGTCTGAGTCCCTCAACTTATGTAAGTCAACACGGCCTACAGTAGCATTACCTTTGTGCAGAATTGGGTGGAGATAGGTTGACTGGTTGGGATGTGGCAGAAAAGCTTTGGTTTCTTATTTGGTGCTATTGTACAAACAGGCCTAAAACAATCACTGTAAAGGAGTATCTGATGAGTCTAATAGAAAATGCCGTTATAAAAAGCATGGTCGAAATTTGTCCAATTATTTAACAGATGTCGTTGAATTATCTAAATTATTTTTATCACTCCATTTTGAAAAAAGTTTAACAAACTTAAATGATGTAAGTTAACATGGCCCATCTCAACAAAAATTTTGGCGGGAATTAGATGATTGGTTCTCAAGATATGGCATCTTATCACCTGGCACTTTCTTAGAAAAAGTCGGTTAAACATGACCTCTATTAGCATGTTTGATGTTTATGATTGCTACTTTAAGCGTTCGTAGTTTAATAGTTTAACTGAAATTGGTTAAATTGTTTAATATATATGACAAACTTATCTAAAAGAATAATACGACTACCATTCTGTAAGTAAAAACAGACACTCTTAAATCATGGCCTACTTATGAGCAAAGTTAGGTAGGATTCGGTTGGTTGGTCCCGGACATATGACATAAAAGCCGCAGTTTCTCAGTTGGTGCTGTTTTTATTACTGTATTGGCACATTTTGAGGTTTGACTTAGATACTGCTACATATTAAAGTTGGTTGAAAATGTATGGAATAAATGGCGTACCAACATAATAAACTTACATGATTGTTATTTATAAAATATGTGACTACCTACTTAAGTTACGATGGACTACAAAAGGTTAACTTGTATCCTGAATTTGGTGGGTGTCACTTAATTTTTTCCCGAGAAAGGTCACAAAAGTTCAATCTTTCAAGTAGTTCTACCTTCCTAAATGGCTTACAAATTATTTTTTCATTAGCTTATTTTATGCTTGCATAGAAACTGCCAGCACACAATGTTAAGTTGGAGTTGGTTACATGCATTCACTTATGTGGCATGGTAGTATATAATATTCATGTTGCCGTCATTTTGAAAATAATATTCTGGCTCACTATAATTTGCCAGTTTACATGGCGTATTGTAGTGTTACTTGAGTGTAAAATGTATTATTGATTGTCCCCCGAGATATGATATTAATACTTTATTTTTAACGCGGGGCTGTCTTCCAAAATGGCTTACGAAAAAGTCTAGGTTTTAGCCCAATTGATAATTGAAAAAAAAACTTTCAGTGCAACAATTTTGGTCGAAACTGGTAAAACAGTATGGTAGGTATTGCAAATGATCCTTATATATTTTTACTGCCGCAATTTTGAAAATAAACATCTTATCTATTTAAATTGCATATATGAAAATGGCCTACAATATTATTACTTATAAGCCAAATATGGTAGGAATCAATTGTGTTATTACTGAGAAATAATGTAAAAGTTTTATTTTTCATGTTGGACTGCCTTACAAAAAGGCGGAATAATATGATCACTTTCCTAATTAAATGCTTACATCGTGCGCTGCCAAATTACCAAATTTGATTTCAATTGGTTAAATGGTTTCCGAGATATAATGGAAAATTGTATTTTTCAATTTGCACTAGCTTTTAAAATGGTGGACGAATACGTTTATTCATGTATAATTTCAATGCTAATTGCATACACTATTATTATACTGCCAAATTTGGTTTAAATCAGATATAACATATTACCGTAAATTTTAAAATTGCTGCCATTTTGAATATAAGTACCCCACATGATCTAAAACTATAGAAGACCGATTTCNACAGCCACGGGAAGTGAGTAATTTGGTAGTTACTGTGTCTGGAGAGCGATCAAGGTGATATAATGTCTTTAAGACACTGTCGTACAAAATCTCGTCAAACGGATAAGTTAACGATAGGTTGTATCGTAGCTGTGAGCGCTGGTTTGCCCCGACACTGTGCTGCAACATTATGCCACAACCGTAGATCGCTTGTTGCGACGGTTATCCTAGGAAGGATATGTTCACCATCGTAGTGGGACCGGAGCTCCGATACGGACGTCAGAGCACGCAGATTGTCTCACTACACGCCATGACGTAGTACACCCGATGACAGGCGGTTTGAATGCTCCGATATCAACACGGTCACTATCGCGCTGATTGGCTGAGGTAGGTTCGAAGTCCAGCTATCCAATGCGAAGACTACCCCTAACAATAAGTCATCGTCAACATCGCTCAGACTGGTATCGCACCAGAGCGGTCTGGGTGCAGAAAGGAACAGAGTTATGTCCAGTGACGAATGCTGTTTCTGTATAACAGATGAAGATCCTCGAGAGGGAGTCTGGCGGCGGCGTGGGCCCCTCCGCCGTTGTGGAGCCACACAACCCATCACTGTGGGCTCATGCTACCAGCGACAACAGACGCTCGCCTCTAGTGACAAAATATCGCTATTCTTTGCTTTTAAAAGTTGGCCTTAAACCAAATTCATGATTTTCTTCCAGATTTAAATACTTACCTAAGAAGTTAAAAACTGTTCCAATGTTTTTATGATAATATGTTTGCAACATTACGTCGTCTCCACGCGTTACCTTGAAATTTATGAATTCATTCATTTTGTTCAGCCAAAAGACCATACGTAGTTATAGGACATGTCATATTTGCTTTAAAAAAAACAAATGATGTAATAAGTTATTAAACTATGGAAATTATATCTTGTTATTTAAGGACAATGTTTATATATTTAAAACATAGACAACTAGCAGTAAATATATATATAATAAATACATACATAAGATTTTTAAAGAAATACATATGAATTATACATTACTGATTTTAATAGAATACGCAAAGTTCTTAAATACAAACAACAATGTAATAAAGTTTGAAATAGGTTAAATTATCAAGGTATAGTATGCTAAATACTGCAATTTAATTCANGTTAAACTATGGAAATTATATATTGTTATTTAAGGAAAATGTTTATATATTTAAAACTTAGACAACTAGCAGTAAAAATATATATAATAAATACATACATAAGATTTTTAAAGAAATACATATGAATTAGACATTACTGATTTTAATAGAATACGCAAAGTTCTTAAATACAAACAAACAACAATGTAATAAAGTTTGAAATAGGTTAAATTATCAAGGTATAGTATGCTAAATACTGCAATTTAATTCATTAAGTTGTTAAGCTGCTTTGTAACCATATTTNCATTAAGTTGTTAAGCTGTTTTGTAACCATATTTTAGATAAGGAAATTGAAAATAATTTGCTTAAATATTTTGAGACTTTTTAAATCTTTGACATTTTTTTGGTATTTTCCTTTAAATTCTTCTTCCTTTGACATAGACAGTATTATAAGTAACGGTATGGTTTACTTGTTATATATATGCATTTAGTTTTTTATTTATAGTATTATGTGTACGGATCTGTGAATTTAGTGTAAAGGAATTATGCATGTTTTTCCGAACATATATAGACGTGTTTTTATGTAAATACAAGGTACAGGAAGAATGTTAAAAATTTTGAAAATAGGTCTACAATGTTCTCGTAACTGTTTTTTTTTTGTATAAAATAATGGTTTTCAGTTCACTAATGTTATGTCCCCAGATAATTATACAATATGTAATAAAAGNTTTTTTTTGTATAAAATAATGGTTTTCAGTTCACTAATGTTATGTCCCCAGATAATTATACAATATGTAATAAAAGAAAAAAAAAGTATAGTTGGCAACCTTCAGACATTTCACAATAAATACATTTGGCAGCAAGTTATCTAAGATGAAAACAAGAAGTGCTTAATCTTTTGTTAATAGGTTCAGTGTAAACTTTCCACTTTAAAAGTTCCTCAACAATTACACCCAAAAATTATATTGTGATTACTCGTTTTAATGGAATCCCACCCATATGAATATTTAATGTATTTCTTTCTCTTTTTTATTGAAAATAGAATAAACATAATTTTTTCTATATTCATTGTTAATTAAGTTTGAGAGAAACGGTTTTGTATTTTATTAAGTAGTTGGATTTTATTTTTCCTAATTCAACATATTTTCTATTATGGAAGATATTGTTGGTGTCATCAGCAAACGATATTATACTACAATCATTAACATTATAGCACAGATAATTTACATAGATTATAAAAAAAGAGGACCAATGATACTTCCTAGTCGTACGCCATTAAATTTTTCTTTTGGATCTGAAAAACATTTTTCCACGTAGTTGTAATTATTAGTTGAGATAATTTGTACCTTTTCGTATACGATCAGTGAGATATGACTTGAANTTTTTCCACGTAGTTGTAATTATTAGTTGAGATAATTTGTACCTTTTCGTATACGATCAGTGAGATATGACTTGAACAATTTTTTGCTTCACCCCTTAAGCCTAATAATTCTAATTTTATAGCAAGATGGTATGCTTCATAGTGTCAAAGGTTTTTAATGTCTACTAGAAAAAACACTTATTGTGTTTTCATTTTTATCGAGTGCATGTAGCATAGTATATATGAATTCAGCTATTGCTGCATTTGTATTTCACATGAATCTATGTTGAAAGGGATTGAGATGATAATTCAAATATTTAAATAAAGTATTCAAAGAAACATGGCTAATACTATCTATGTAACCTTGTTTATATAGAGGTACCTTTTTTTTAAAATTTTAAGATCATTTGCACTTTTAAATGATTGATATATATGAAGTGTTAGGGGTTTTGGAATATTATTTTCCAAAAACACGTATTAATCTAGAAGGTATATCATTAAAACCTGTAGAATTTGTGTCATTTGGTTTTTAATAGAGTCAAGCACTACATATACATCAACAGGATAAAGTGCAATTGATGAGGTGCTGCAAAACGTTTAGTAAAAATACTTATCAAAATAAAAACGTGCGAATAGAAAACAAACTGTCTTACTGAGAAAAATACTGTATTCCTCTTACAGTCGCAGAAAACGTTAGAATTTAGCAGGACCAAAAATAAATAGAATATTTTCGTTGACTGCCGATTCAGTTAAATATATCGTACCATCGTCCATTCCTTGAGAGTTCTATGTACGTGTCTGAAACACAAGCGTGAACTGTGATGTACTGCCAGTTACAACTNATCGTCCATTCCTTGAGAGTTCTATGTACGTGTCTGAAACACAAGCGTGAACTGTGATGTACTGCCAGTTACAACTGATCAACAACCATCTTCGTGTTGCAACATTCGACTTGTTTCTTGAAGACAGATCCTTCAGAATTACGAACTGGCAAATTACACAGAGAACTGTCAAAACCACATGTTAAAAAAATAGCAAAGGTTTTTGTGTATGTTCTGTTTTCCATAAACCTTAGAGTTTTTAACTAAATAACATTAAACTTAACTTGAATATCCCAGTAGAGTTACAACTAGAAATGCTCAGAGGACAAGAAAGAGTTTATTCAATCTTATGAGATTGTAATTAAAACGTTAGACTTTTTTCTGTGTAGATTTATATATTCTCATTATAAATTTGATTAACGATTCTGTAAAAATATTTATCTAACGAAAAATTGTACAAGCGTTTTCCTATGCCGTTTTAATTCCATTATCATTTCTTTTTTTTAAGCGCAAAATGTGTGCACGTGTTGGCATTGATAAACTCACCCAAATACCAAGAAATTTCGCTACCCCTTGAAATGTATTATTCAATTTAATTTTCTAAGGAATATGTTGGAAATTTCAACCTTAAATAACTGACCATCAATTGTGTTACAAAACAGGAGCAACACGTGGTTTAAAGCAAGTTTCTAATACCAAGTCCTTGAAACCACTACTTATTAATCACGTTTGCTATACATGTATTTGACCTTTTATTGTATATATTACAAACTTGCTTTTACCCGCGGCTTCGCTCGCGTTGTTATAGTAACAAACTTATNTTGACCTTTTATTGTATATATTACAAACTTGCTTTTACCCGCGGCTTCGCTCGCGTTGTTATAGTAACAAACTTATGGGGGGAAATAACGGTATGTATTAGTGGACAGACACTGATCATAAACACAGAACAGAGCACTATTGTAGGACGCTTCTGTACTCTATGTTCTAAGTCTTTCCATCCAGCGCTAAGATTTGGAGATACTGGGCATTGGGCACACGCCTACATGCGACATACAGCTGGCCATGAGAGAAGCACGGTTTTTCCAATTGCACCCCCGCTACCTGTTATGTTTTCCCTTGCCCTTTGTTAATTGTAATAGCATAACTAATCCTAAGAAGGAATTGCAGCCTTTTGAATATTGGAACGGGAGGTCTGTTGGGTTTATAGGGATCTGGGGGATGATTACGTTCTCGCCCTTTCCTACTCCTGTGAAAATAGTGGCACCAAATATGTTGCGTCCAAGTTGTGTGATTAAGGGATAGTAACGAAATGCCGCGTCATTAAATACAGACCAAGTGTTTCTTTGCAGCTGCGTTTGTTCACGCATTTCTGAGGCTCTCAAAGCGGCTTGGCGCTCTGCCTATTCATCTCGACGGAGTTGAGTATCGGCAGGAGTCTCTAATATCCTGAGATGTTCCTGGCGTGCGGCCTGTTCTTAGAGCCTTTCCTGAATCTGAGCAGGCGATTCAGCGGCTCTCAAAGCCTTGTCGCTGTGCTTGATCTTGTCTTCTATGTTCGGCATCTTCTGAAGACTCGTGCGATAGAGCAGATCTTTTCGCTTGTGCTTGAGACGATGCTCTTGAAAAACTTGATTTTCGTTTGCGAGGCATTATTTACTTCACAGACCATGAAAAACTAAACAACAAAAAAAAATGGTCAAAAAAGTAAACAAAAACCATTATTAAACAAAAAAAATCCAATTCAAAGTGCAAATCAGTACCATAGGTTAATCCAGTCTAACAAATTGAACAATATTCGAATATTCCTAAACAAAAAACCAAAACGAAAAGCGAATCAAAGGAAACCAAAAGCAAATGCAGTTAAATGAAACTATTTGAAAGCCATTGATTGTCAATTTTTGAAACTACAATTGGTATGTCGTTTAACATAGAATGATTAAAGAAAATTACGTATTGAGTAAATATTTTAAGATATTTTCTCGCTATAAAAAGTAGCCAATATCACCTTTCAGCCGTCCAACTATTTATGTGCATAACATTACGTCTATCTGTTGCTCGGTTGCGACGTTGCATTGTTATTCCATTTGTGTACTTTTTCATTTTCCAGTAATAATTTCTCCGAGGGAATTAGATATTTTCTCGAGGTAAAAAGTAGCCTATGTCGCTTCCCGGCCCTCCAACTATCTCTGTGCAAAAAATACGTCGATTCGTTGCTCCATTGCGACGTGAAAGAAGGACAAACAAACACATACACTTTCGCATTTATAACATTATTTTGGATACTTACTACCTATTTTGAATAAGATCCTAGCAACAGTACGCGGATACATATAATTTTCTGATAAAATTGAAAACGAGCTGTTAAATTTAAATTTTGTCCTTAATTAAATAGGCGGCTCATGTTTATTATAAAAAACGCAATTTTTTTCAGTGTAATCTCAAGCAAAAACAAAAAAAAAGGAATTTTTTTATAATTGCGTGTGTGATAATTTATGTAAATGCGAAATTCATTAGAAGTTGCTGTTTATATTTTAAATTTCAAGCAAATGCTCCACCAGTGGCTTATTTAAACAAGTTAAAAGCAACATTTTCGAGACTGCAAAACTTCAAATTATCAAAAGGGATTTTTAACATAAGATCATCTAATGTTACATAGACTGGAGGTCGGAAAGCTGAATGATTAACTCCCTTTATCGTGATTTCACGGCCAACAAATAACTTTCACATATTAAAGTAAAAGGAAATATGACAACTTTCTCGTGTCACCAGTTTAACGAGCGAGAAATTCTCCTCGTAATGCTCGACTGCTGAGCTCTAACAAAGGAGCGGGAAAGTAACATTTGGAAAGGTTTGGCTTTTGATTTACGGCTGGCGGCCATTTCATATATGATGAGAAAGTTGCTTGGTAACCTCAAGATTCCCCACAGACTATTATTTCAGATTGTTTACATCATTATGAAAGAAACTGGCATAACCTTATAAGGGTCACAATTGTACGTCTTTGACGTTAACACGCAGGGAAGAATACTACACGTTCAAACAGATGTCTATCTAGGTTGTCGCATTCTGAATTCGGATTCTCACAAAACTTTCGGGCAAATTTATTTTAATGTATTACTTGAAGAGTAAACGAAAACCGGAAACATTAATTAATAAGTACAATATAAAATAATTTTCCTGTGTGTAAACAGCTGTATCTGCATATTATACATTTATTCTTACATAATAGTTGTCGACTCCTTTCTGTACACTGTAAGAATTGTGCGTATTTAAACAAGGAATTCTTTGGANATACGTATTTAAACTAGGAATTCTTTGGAAACTAGTAGCCAAATATATTTTTATAACACTACAGAGTTAATTTCACAAAACGTTTGTTTTGTAAATGTAAAAATAATGTTGAGTTTTAACAAGGTAATGTTGTGTACTTCAAGTTTCTTATAAATATTAAGTAACATAAACAGTTTTGTATGTTTCCCAAAACAACGTGTTGCAATCGTACCATATATAAGCTGAAGGGCTACAAGAAAATCTTTGGCAAATGGCCTTAACAAGTATAGACATATTTTACTGTGTAGGAGGCTGGACTTGAAACACAAATGTGTTTATATTACTGTTATGACTCCGCTAAAAGCGGATGTGAACGGGGAGAGTAAGTCTCAAAAGGCCAGCCATTGTAATTTGTAGCTGCCCTAACTTGCACCGTAAACGGGTTTTTCACTTGCGAGTATCAACATTTTCAATCAGTCAGAAGAAGTGAGCGGTACATGTTTAATGCAATACTATCAAAGCGACATGGATGTGTGTTTGTTAATTACTCGTTTGTTGATAGCGAGTTAATGGAGCAGAGAGCTGCATGTCTAGTCCAGCCGAGACGGCGGGATGTCACTTCTCAGCGACTACACTCGCTGACAGCTGAGATGGCGTGCTGGCTCCTGGAGCTTAGACTGTGTTCGGTAAGCGAACTGACTCGTGCAGCAGTTAGCTTCCGCTTCCTACAACACTTGCGTTGGCGCATTTTTACTATTCTCGGAGCTGCTACAACTAAACAACAAAACACACTGAGAGAAACGTAGCTTTCCCGGACGCAGGAAAATTTTTAATTCCAAACATTTTCTTCTGCAAAAGTCTCTAAAATCAGTTGAAAATATATTACAAAATTTATTACCTGGGATTGCGGGTACCCCCCGATGATACAGTCATGGTCATAATGAAATCAAATAATTTACCATAAGGAGATTATAACTTAATGAATACTCGCCATAAAAAAATTAAAACCTTAAAAAAGGGAATTATGTATATATATGTATGTATATATATATATATGTATATATATATATATATATATATATATATATATATATATATATATATAAACCTTGTGTCCGTTCGTTCGAACGCGCGTAACTTCCGAAAAAATCAACCGATTTACTTTCTGTTTTTTTACAAACTTTCCTTTCGTTCCCACGAGTGTTTGTACACCTTTCATTTTTATCTGTATTACCTGCAAAGATACTAAAATCTCCAAAAAGCTCATTTTTACCATGATTTCACGTCAGGAAGTGCCTTAGTAAACAATGCAATGTTAACAACGTAAAGTCGCAACCTTGCAACAGATATATCTATCTATATAAAACGATATATCGATATATCGATACTTATCGATGTAACTATATATCGATACTTATTTATACTTATCGATATAAAAATATATCGATACATATAAGTACGTCAATGCTCGATATACCATTAATAAAATATATTTCGCTACTTATCGACAAGCGAATATGTCACATAAAAAATTTTGTGGATGTAACATTACACGAAAATGAAGCGGTAAATTATCCGCCAGAATTTCTAAATTCGCTTGATGTTCCAGGATTAAAAATAGGAGTGCCAGTCATTTTACTTCGTAACATCAATCCACCAAAACTTTGCAACGGCACACGCCTTGCAATAAAAAAAAATGATGGGCAATACTATAGAAGCTACCATCATGAAAGGGGCTTTCAAAGTAGAAGGTGTGCTTCTTCCCAGAAAATCATTTATTCCATCAGAAATTCCCTTTCATTTTAAAGTAACACAGTTTCCAGTCAGATTGGCATTTACAATGACATTAAATAAAGCTCAAGGGCAGTCATTGTAAATGTGTGGAACAGATTTAGAAACAGAATGTTTTTCGCACGGCCAATTGTATGTGTCGTGTTATAGAGAAGTAAACCACACAACTTATTCAGACGCGCGGAAGATGGCAAAACTAAAAACATTCTATACAAACAAGTACTTCAATAATAAAGATTTTGAAAATACATGTTCTTTTTCAATTAATTTCACATAAATGAAAAGAACCAAAATCTTTTATGCCACAGCAACGCGTGGCAGGGTTAGCTAGTATATATTTGTAATACCTGTTGTTATGGCAAAATAGAAAAAGTTATATAACTTTTGTTATAAAAAAAAATGCTTTTGTATTTTCTATTTCATCAATTTACACACATGGGTAATATTCTTTTATAATTATAATGCTCTGTTCATAAAAAAAAAGCATTTAAACTACACCTTAAGTGTACCTTATATTTTATATTTATATATACACCTTTTTTGTAATAAGTAGGCAATAAGTCTACACGAGCAATGTATTAAATTGTAAGCAACCAATAATGGGCTGGCTTTTTGTAAGTGCACGTAAAGAGGAAATGTGCTAAAGTAACACAATCGTGCTGTGCATACTTTTACCTACTAACATGACTTTTCGCTGTGATCTCGCTTTTAAAATGAGTCATCTACTACCAAACCACGGCACAGTAAAGTTATTACGCTGGCCAATGCATGTGTCCCCCTTATGTCATCGGTGAGCTGCGACAAATGCCTGGTGATTAAGGGTTGGGTTGGGTTTTTCTGTTTGGGCATGCTCTCGGACCACTGTAGCGTACATCACATGCATGTTGGCATGCTGTCTACACTCCGGTCCTACACACATGCACGCACGCCTTCTACCTCGTTTCACTCGTGATGCTCTAGAGAATAGTCAGCCCATAGTCGGTGGCTTACGATTTGTCTGCCTCCGCGTGTATCATGCATTGCCTACGTGCCAGGCGTTGTGTCGTCACCTCTCTACATTCTGCGTGTGTTTTGGAAGGAAACGCTAGGTTATAGGCATTTTCAACAAGAGAACCTTCTTCGTTAAGTCAGACTTACTGCTCAATACGAGGGCCTCAAAATTACATAGAACTTCAAGGCAAAAATTTGGTACTCAATAATAGGGTAGGTGCCGTTATTATTTGTATGAAGGCAGAAGGTGTTAACACCGGTCATTTCGTTGGTTTAATATCTCTTTAACGCTTAACGTTATACATATATTCATAGTTTAATTCCACGCCATTTCTGATATTTTGCAAATATTCCATTTCTGAACACGACTTTTAAGGGCTTGACTATAAGTTGCATAGGTCTACATATATCAACCTTATTTTCCACAATGTATAATATGCCAAATTATTTATGTTGTTTCCAAACAGCCTATATATATAGTTTATACTATATATATACTTTGTATACTATAAATGTACATATTTTATATAGGTTGTTGCAAAATACATGTTCATACTTCTGGGAAACAATCTTCGCGTATAAAGTAATGAAAGAAACGTTATATGATAATACGCAAAGAAAGTCTCAGTATCTTTACTTCGTATCACTTCACATGACGTACATTGTATGGTCTGCCAGCTGGATCATGTTTGTGTGGAATGTCATCACCAATATAGTGTGACGGCCGCCCCATACCAGACGTGTAGAACTAACCGTTTAATCGTACGTAGCGGACTGTTCGATGTAGCATTGAGCTGGAAGCTATAATTGTCGTGTGTGCTTTCACACATTTGTAATTGACTTCTGTGCAGTTCCTAATGCTCTGGTGTATAATTTCGCGGCATACTGTGTCGTATACCAGGCACACGATAGCTGCAATGGCGTCCCACACAAACATAGTTTAGCCCAGGGGCCATACAATGTACATTATGTAATAGGAGCTGTAGTAAATAACCAAAGCGTTTTCGGACATATGTTCATATAAAGTTATCACTTCCTCTAGAGTTGCGGATTGTTTCCCCGAAATATTTCCATGAATTTTTACAACAGTCTGTATGTATATCTATTATTTATAAGCACAAACACGACTGTGTAGATATTATTGTCAAATTACTACTGGTTTATAGTATGCGGATACTTATAATTATGCGTGGAGTTCTTTCAACTTTCGAACGTGTTCGGTACATTTCCGGAAGGCTGCTGATTTGATTATTTCCACTTCCTTCGCTGTTTATAGGGACCACGGTGGCTGGGTGGTCAGACTGCTGGCCTCCCACCAGGGTGAACAGGGTTCAATCCCCGGTCGGTTCACTATGGATTTTTGCAAGGGAGAATCGTGCCGGAATATGCCGCTGGTAAGCGGGTTTTCTCGGGGATTTCCCGTTTCCCCCGCCCCTTCATTCTGGCTCTGCTCCATCACTTATCTTTACCATCATCGGCTCTCAAGACCTCGCTGTTAAGAGCCACCCAAATTGCTTCACTCACTGCACTCACTTCGCTGTTTCTAACACATGTGGGGAAATAACTAATATAATTTCTGAAAACTAAACACACCCGCGACTCCAAGGATAAATATGTACAACCTAATAAACTGTTAGTAATGGTAGAGAAAATGAAAATATAAATTTATGTTACATGAATCCATACTACTGAACAGAGACGCATTTTCACAGCACGTTGGAGAAGCGTCTTGCAAAGCCTGTTAATAGGCAACATTTCACCTTAAAAAGACGTGTTGGTTGTATAACTTGCAGGCGGCACATCAGTGAAACGTGATGCAGTGATGTGGAAGTACAGCTCACGAGAGAGAACGCAGTGATCGCTGTTAAACGCTGCACACGTGTAAGTGCAGTGAGAAGTAAGTTTGTTTCTGAATCGTTTTACATACGAGTAACAAGTATACAAATAAATCAATGGAAATGCCAGGTATGTACATCATCTTTATTTCAGCTAGCAGGTGTCCAAATATCACAGTAGGAACACCAGATAACTAGACAGCGTTCGTATTTATGCAAGCAAACCTCACGACACCCTCGCGAAACGAGCAAGCACCCGTAAATGAGATTTGGTGCCTGCAAAGTATGCACCCAGTACGACTCTGGTGTGGCGTTGGTTGCATATCAGCTGGTGCTCGTACATGGACGCGGCTTTATGAATAGAACGTTCTATTTACTTTTACAACATTTCGAGCTGCTCTAGGTAATTTCGAATATTTGTAAGAGAAAACTAAGTCTTATATTATGGAAGCTTATGAATGTCATGTTTGTTTTCCGCAAGGGACCCACGATAAGACCAGTCGCTTAGTCTCTCGCCTCGCACTGCGGAGGTCCCGTGTTCGATCTCAGGCCCTGGCAGGCGGGACATTTACGGACAGGAGGTTCTAGTGTGGGAAGAATGATGGTGACAGCCATGGTGTAGGGGTTTTCTCAGGGCTATCCCGTTTCCTCTCCGTCTTCATTAAGTTGCACCTCCACTGTACCTCGTCTCACCTCATCCATTCTCCAGGCTGGTTGGAGTGACGGGTCTGTGCCTCGGATAGGACAGTTAGCGCCAGTCTCCTCTCATCCATACTGACCCTGCCTCAGACGGGAACCACGTTGTTATTATTGACTCTCATATTAATTCACACCTAGGAGTGTCTATAGGTGCGTGTGATTATGCGGGCTGTCCAGCTAAGACCTCATCACATTTCACAACAACGTGTGGATTTTCATTGTAATTGTCATTTGTGTTTCCGTACGAAGGTTGCTGCTTGTATGCTGATACATGTTAGACGACATCAGAGGTACGGAGTTATGCATTTTAAACAACACAAATAACGTGTGTGGTTACATCACCACGTGATCTTTTTTACGAGCGTTTACGTGTACGTATGGAAAACCGTTATAGTTCTACCGTAGAGTTTCTTAAAAGAAAACACTAACGTCTCTACGATAGAGAATATACTGCATTTGCTAGACAAACGCTTGAAGACGTACAAACCGAACATTTCCTGGAATGATCCAATTGTTCTCAAGAACCAACAGTCTATTTGGAAGGTGGACAAGTGGGTAAAAAACAGGGTACTTCCTCGTCCTTGGATAAATATATATATATTTGAAAAATTAATGCACGTATTATGGTTTAAATTATACTGTACGAAAAGCAAGAGCAAACTATTATAAAAAGGCAGTTCGGCATTAAAAGAGGAGGTAGAAACAGATGCTGATCATTGCTATAACTGTTAAAAATGTGAGTTGGATTTTTGACAGAGAATGTCTTTAAGAGAGAGAGAGATAGAGAAAGAGAGAAAGAGAGAGAGAGATAAAGAAAGATACGAAGACAAAAAAAATGTGAATTGTAAAATAAGAAGAATCTCACGCATTGTTGGCGTAATAAAAACAACTACAGTCTATGATGGAGAGTATTTTAAGAGTAAGGAAACAGTTGAGAGGGAACAGAAAATTTAACAAGACTGAAATGATGATACTTAGTTTGAATTGATGACTGCCTCGTATTACGAATACAGTTTTACGTTAAATAGTAGGCATTAAATGACGTATGAGAAGATGTATAACAGATTGTACACTACGAGAGAACTAATCACCAGTTGACTTGACACGTAAATCAGAGAGGTAATGAAGGTAGTGTGTGTTGCGGGCGGCTGCCCGCCAGGCGCAGCGCACTGAAAGCTGGGAAGACTGGGAGTGTGGCTGCAGTCTGCTTGTAGTGGCTCCGGCATTCCATAGCTCACCTCTGTGCTGACCTTGGAGCCAGGTTCCGGGTTGTGTATCTCCACTCCGCCACTGCAACCTGCACATCGTCCC